>VXAB01000927.1:0-30381 GCA_013399175.1 Odontophorus gujanensis | reverse complement strand
ATTTTTTAAAACATGCATTTATATTTAAGAAAAAAATCCTTTCTGTTGACTGAACGGAAGCAGGAATTTTAGTTTTTTTGATGTTTAAACATATATATACCAACATTATAGTAGTTTAGTATCTGAGCTGTGTGTTTAAAAATTCACATGATGAAAAAATTTTATTAATTGATAAACTATGTGAAACAGTATCAAAAACGTATCTGAAAGTCAATACATATATAGAAAAAGCAATTTTACGTTGTCTTTAAGTGAGAGATTCTGTGAAATTGCATACAGTATGATCCTACATCCTATAAGCTGGTCAAGTTGCAGATGATTCCTGGACAACACATGTACAATAGTAATTTTATATCCTCACCTGATATAATCACACATAGTGGTAGGTTGAAGTTTTTTTGTGTGTTTTTTTTTTTATGAAAAAAAAAATTAAATGGTTGGGCTGCAGTTCCTGGAAAAGTTGCTTTTGCTCATTATTTCTAGCTTATTTATGTTTAAAAAATAATAACAACTAAGAATAAGACGCTGTTCTGTAACTTGTATTGCCGGAAATGATGACAGTGTTAAATAGATTTTCTTTTAGTAAAGAGGTCCAATTACTGCATTATTAATTATATTATTTAAGTACTCATTAAATGTGACATTATTTAATAGGTCTGTGTTAGTTTAAAACCTTCATTAAAGTATTACTGTAGGGGGTTTTGTAATCTTGTATTTTTCCATCCATGTAGTGGTATATTTCCCACTGTCCCTATGAACTGGGAAACTTATTTGGATAGTGAATATGGGCTTGTAGGCCCTTGGTGAAGATGAAGATTATGTGGTTTTCAAGTGAAGTGGAAAAAAAATTTAGCATATTCGCTTTCCATTGACCTCTTTTAAATTACTGAATGATGTTAAGGTGATGTTTATTTGTTCTATGTGTCTTAATAGCAGGTGGCAATTTCCTGTGTTGACAGCATCCTATTAAACTGTACTGAATTTCACAATTGACCAGAGGCAGAAGATAGGATTTCAGTACGAGAAATGAGGCAGTCAGCTAATTCTGTGTTACGTAATTGCAAATGTTTTTTTCTACGCTGTGAGTAGACAGAGTTAAGGTACAGATGTGATTGTTCCTCATCCCTTTTTGTTGAACAAATGGAATGTTAATATCCTAAGACTGGAGAAATATTCTTTTATATTCAAATCTGTGAGGAGTTGTAACTTTTTGCAGCTGATGATTATTCTAATAATAGCTACAGCTAGATTAGTAAGAATGATCCTTCTGTTTTTTTTTTTTTCTAAATGTTCTGTGGTTGTTTTTGTTTTTTTTTTTTGTTTTTGTTTTTGTTTTTGTTTTCTTTTGCCAAAGCATAAAAAAATTGCCCTTCTTTGGTGTATTTTCTGAATTATGAATATTAATGAGTAGTTCAATCTGTATGAAGGTTTATGTTTACAGAGTGAAAATAAGCCAAATTCTGTCACTTTTCTATGTCATGTAAGTTACGTTATGAGAAGTTTCATTTATTTCACCAGGACAGCCTAGGAATAAATATCTCAAGATAGAAAAGTCTTAATTCTGGAATCTGTTTCAGAACTGGAAAAATCTGAATGCAGTACATTGACATTAGATCTTATACTAAAGATGTTTTGAGTGAATTAATATCATTCCTTGGGAATGGCTGTGTGAGTGAAAAAAAAAATACTTTAAACTATCCATATTTCAAAAATACATTTAAACTGTACTAGACTAAAGCCTGATCCTTTTGTGTATTAACATACATATATGAACATATCTATTTATATATAGGTATGAGTTAGATATATGGCTACGGAGATAAGAGAAAATACAGAGGTTAACTCAACCATATATGCAAGACTAAAGTAACCAAAACAGAGTACATGACTAAGCTGAAAACATAAGCATTCATGGAATTTAAAAAGAAGAAACGCAAAATGATGTATTCTTTGTTATACCTTTTTTTAAAACATATTTGGGAGCCTGCTAGTTATGACTTCCTAGTGCTTTCATGATTCTTCATTTTTTTCCTGAGCTCTCACCTGTTCAGGATACTGTTTGTTCCTTAATTATACAAAACTCACTGTTTTCTTTTCAAAGTACTTCAGGGGTGTTCCAAGATGAATATACATTGGAGAAATGTCATCACTTACTTCTCTTAAGATATTGGTTATATAAACCATGCTTAATCTTTAACTTAACTCCCTTTGTAGACCTGCCAGAGATAATGGAGTTTACTCTGAGATACCAAAGTCAGTATCACTAAGACAGGAGCTTGATTCCTCGAAGAGAACTGGAAACTCACCAGAGTAGGAAAATTGTCATTGAGAGGTAGTAACAGCTTGGAGAAAGGATCAGTCATGTTTCATCTAAATTACCTATATTTCAGTGATCTTTCCTTCCAGAAATTTTCTTCCTGGTGACTATTAGATTTGTTCATGGGAAAATTTTGAGAAATTCAGAAGTTCTCAACAGAACGGATAAGACTTTCACTTCTTAAATCTGGAAAGTTAGACACCAGAAGAGATGCAAAATACCAAGGTTTTTTTTATACTTAAAACATCAAATATTTCTCTTTATTTGTTAACCTGTTTGCTTGTGATTTTGAACCACATGCAAACTTAAAATACCAAACATACAGATTTTGTTCATTTAGTTCTTAGATGATCAATACGATGCTGGTCACCTCCAAAATAATATCACTGTATGTTGTTTCAAATGATTGCACTTTAACAGAATCTCAATCTCAGTGTTTAATCTCAACTATATAGATATATAAATATTATTTCAAAATGTAGGAGCAACTAAAAAGACTAAGTAACAAAGCCTGCAGGTCTGAGGTGTACCAGTGGAATTCCAGTGAAGTAAATGCTTACATCTGATTTCTGAGCTTTATTTTCTCTTATTTTCACATTTAATGGAAAACTGTTGTAGTTTTTATTAGAGTAATCAATGTTTATTGATATTCTTCACATGTAGAGTTCTACAGCATGCGAGTAGATCATAGCTTTCACTTAGAAAGGTTGCTTAATAGAACTGTATTCCTCTATGCCGATTCCAACAATGCATTATAACACAATAAAGTGCAAAGATCTCTGTTACCAATAACTAAATCTGTTTCAGACTTGGAAAGTGGTATCTATATTAGTATAGCATCCAATTCTGTTGGGGGCAAGTTTTACTTGTTTCCTTTCTAGACTCATAAGCTTTCTAATCATAGAATCACAGGACCATAGAATGGTTTGGTTTGGAAGGGATCATTATGATTATGTAGTTCCAGCTCCCCTGCTATGGGCAGGGACAACTCCTGCTAGCCCAGGTTGCTCACAGCCCCATCCAGCCTGGCCTTGAATGCTTCCAGGGAGGGGGCATCCACAGCCTCACTGGACAACCTGTCCATAGTCTCACCAGCCTCACAGTAAAGAATTTATTCCTACTATCTAGTCTAAATCTACCCCCCTCCAGTTTAAAGCCATTTCTCCCATCCTGTTGCTGCATGCCCTAAAAAGTCCCTCCCAGATTTCCTGTAGATGCCCTACAGGTGCTGGAAGGCCACTGTAAGGTCCTTCTAGAGCCTTTTCTCCTATAGGCTGAGGAGCTCTAACTCATTTGGCATGTCCTCACAGGGGAGGTGCTCCAGCCCTCTGATCATCTTAATGACCCTCTTCTGGATCTGCTGCAGGTCCATGTCCTTCTTGTGTTGGGGCTTCAGAACTGGATGTTGTACTCCAGGTGGGGTCTCACAAGAGCAGAATAAAGGGACAGAATCACCTCCCTCGACCTGCTGGTGATGCTTCTCTTGATGCAACCCAGTATATGGTTGGACTTCTGGGCTGTAAGCCCACACTGCTGACTAATTTTGAGTCTTTTATCAACCAATACCCTCAAATCCTTAGAGCTGCTCTCAAGCCATTCTCCACCCAACCTGTATTTTTTCTTGGGATTGCCCTGATGCACGTGCAAGTCCATGCACTTGGCTTTGTTGAGCTTCATGAGGTTGTCAGGAGCTCACCTCTCAAACCTGTCCAGATCCACCTGGATGACATCACTTTCCTATATTATCAACTGCACAACTCAGCTTGGTGTCATCAGCAAATTTGCTGAGGCTGCAGTTGATCTTACTGTCCATGATGGTACAAAGATATTAAATAACACCAGTCCCAGCTCTGATCCCTAAAGAACACCACTGATCACTGGTCTCCACTTGGACAGTGAGCCACTGACCGCATCTGTCTGAGTGCAGCCATCCAGCCAATTCCTTATCCAGAGAGTGCTCCATCCATCAAATCTATTTTTCTCCAGTTTGACAACANCTACTATCTAGTCTAAATCTACCCCCCTCCAGTTTAAAGCCATTTCTCCCATCCTGTTGCTGCATGCCCTAAAAAGTCCCTCCCAGATTTCCTGTAGATGCCCTANTTTCTCCAGTTTGACAACAAGGATGTCATGTGGGGCAGTGTCAAACACTTTGCACAAGTCCAGATAGACGACATAAGTTGCTCTTCCATATGCTTTTTGTTTTGACCTGCTCTTCAACAACCTATACCTTGGATTCTCATAACCTGTAGAAGCACTCCCATCTTGCTTTTCTACTGATAATAATAATAATAACAACAACAACAACAATTAAAAGATAAAACAAGTTAGATGGTTGATTAAAAAATAGGTTTGACCCTTTGGAATTCAGTATTTATAAACTGTTGAACATGATTTCTAGCAAGTTTGGCTAGCTGTCAGTATCTAACAAGGTAGAAAAATATATACTTCATTTGATACTCTTTATCTGATGTTGTTTGTACGGAGTAGAATTCTGTCTGTGATGATATAAAAGATTATAGAATTTTTATATATGTTTGTGCAGCTCAAATAAACGTCTTCCAGTGTTTTTTTTGTTTTGTTTTTTTTTTCCTTTCTGTTTTATTTCACTTTTTCTTTCTATCTTTTCTTTCTGTATCTTCATGAGTGAGTTTTCTAGCTTTTGCTCTTCCAATTCTCTCCTCACCGACTGTTGCAGTGAACTGTTTGGTGGTAATGGTAAGCTGCTGGCTGTGGTCAGCAGACCACATGTAGTTACTGGCTGCCTTGCCTGACAACACTTCACCCCCTCGCTCTCCCTAGAAATGCAGGTAAAAGGAGGTAACTAAGTGATTAGAAAGGAAATTATTAGAAAGGAAAGTTGTATTACTTTAAAAAATTGTGAACTTGATGCCCTGCAGCACATAGTGTTTAATTGCTTTTTAAATAAAAAATGTATTAATGTATTTTTCATTATTTTCATTTGTTATAACTGAAACCTAAGGAGGAACATTTTAAATTTTTTATCTAACTTTTTTATTATTTTTCCAACCTTAAATTTTCCGTAATCTTGCAGCTGATGTTTCAGATTAAATTAAAAATAGCTTTTGTGAATGAAGTAGGATCTGGGGGATGAAGAACGTTCAATGCACAGTTGAAGCTGAATTTGGCCTTTTGTGCAGGTACATTAGCCAGGAAAGAAAGAAAGAATAGAGCATAACCTCCCCTTCTTCAACCTCCTCCCATACCACTACAAGTACCTCTTGATAAACAAGATGGGAAAACTGCAGGCATGGAGAATGATGAGGAAATGAGTTCCTTCCCATCACAAGAGATCAGGTTCAAGACCAGCTGAGGAACACACAGCAGACCATGGGAATGGGCAGGATGCATCCCAGGATCCTGAAGGAACTGGCAGATAGAGCTGCTAACACACTGTCCATCATATTTGAAAAGTCACAACAATCATTTTCCCCAATGCCTGGGGAAAAGACAGCGTCCTACCCATTTTTAAAAGGTTGATAAGGAGGGCCTTGGGAACTACTAGTGTTTGGTCTCACCTCAGTGCTTGGTAAGATCACACAAGAAGTCTTCCTGGAATTTGTGTTGAAGCATATGTAAGATAGATAGGCGTTTGAAGATGGCCTCTATGGCTTCACCAAGGACAAGTCATGCTTGACTAACCTATTGGACTTCTGTGATGGAGTGTCTAGATTAGGGGACAAGGGAAGAGTAACTGATGTCACCTACATGTACTTCTGTAAGGCCTTTGATACAGTCCACCACAGCATTGTTACCTCTAAGTTTGAGATAGATGAATTTGATGTATGGAAAATTAGGTAGATAAGGAATTGTCCAGATTTGTTACAGTTGCAGTTAGTGGCTCAGTGTCCAGACAGGGATCAGTGATGACTGGTATCCCTCAAGGGGCTGTACTGATCCAATACTGTTTAATATCTTCATTAATCATGGGGTACTGCTGGGCTCCACTCATGCAGACTCCCCTCCCGCCCCTGCTACCAAAGCTTGGACGTGTCAGCCCAGTACACCAGAGCCTGTAGTGACAGCAGAATGGGAAACAGTTGTAAACTGAAGGAGAGTGGATTTAGAATGGATATAGGGGTGAAACGATGAAACAGGCTGCCCAGAGAACTTTTGGGTGCTCATTTGGAAGTGTTCTGTGTCACGTTGGATGGGCCATGGAACGACCTTATACAGTGGAAGACATTCCTGCCCATGGGAGAGATTATTTTTAAAAATACATTTCTGGATGTTCCAATGTAGTTCAGTAAAGAAGTCTAATTCATCAGTTAAAGGCCACAAGCTCCATCTACTGTTTGTTTTGGTGTTTTATTTAAGCTGGTCACTTTGGCATTGATTTCCCTCAGTCTTTTTCTACCCATCTCTTTTCTGTATCTTGCTTAACTCTGCCTTAAGGAACAGCAGTGGAAAGGTTTCTTATTGATTTCCAAGGACTACTTCAGCTTGTTTACTGCTGACTCTACAGTGTTTTTTCTCTCAGTAGCATTTTATCCTTTCTTTTGCCTTATTTTTGAGTATGTTACAGTGATATTTAAAGGCAGCTTATCTAAAAGACTGACTTTTAAAATGTTTTGATAGTTGTTAAGACAAGAGGGAACAGTTTTAAGCCAAAAGAAAAGAGATTTAGGTTCAATGTTAGAACACTGCGGAAAGGGAACAGTCCCAGAGGTTCTGAGAGTACGTGGGAGACAACTTCCTGACATGATGAAGAATCCAAGGGGAAGCAAAATCCTGGACCTGCTGTTTTTTAACAGAGAAGGTATTGTAGGGGATGTAAAAGCTGGAGGCCATCTGGAGCAAAGTGATCAGAAAATGATAGATTTTTCAATCCTTGTTGAAGCACAGAGGGGAGACGGCAGAACTGGCACCTTGTACATCTGGAGAGCAGACTTTGGTCTCTTTTGGACCATGGTTGAGAGGGTCCCTTGGGATCTGGTTCTGGGAGGCATGGGAGCCGAGGAAGGCTGAGAATACTTTAAGGAAGTTATTTCAAAGGTGCAGAAACTGATCATCCCAAATCACAGAATGGGGAAAGAGACCAGTCTGGCTGAACAGAGTCCTTTGGCTGGAATTCAGGAACAAAAGGAAGGTTTGTGGTCTTTGGAGGAGGGGGCAAGCTACCTATGAGGATTGCAGATGTGTAGTGAAACTGCGCAGGGAGAAAATTAGGCAGGCCGAAGCCCACCTAGAACTGAACTTGACCAGTAAGGTGAAAGATAACAATATATATTTCTGTAAACAAATCAGCAGTAAGAGGAAGGCTAGGGAGAATCTGCATCCCTTGTTGGAAACAGAGGGGAACACAGTGACCAAGGATCAAGACGAAACTGAGGTACTTAATGCCTTTTTTGCCTCAGTCTTTAATAGTAAGACTAGTTGCTCCCTGGGCACACAGACCCTTGTGCTGGAAGACAGGGTTGGGGAACAGAATAGGGCCTGCATAATCCATAATGAGATGGTTTTGGACCTGCTCTGAAAGCTGGACACTTACAAGCTCATGGGGACAGATGGACTGCACCCTAGAGTGCTGAGGGAGTTGNCACTACAGTGGGACCTGGATAAGACTGGATTGATGGGCCAAGGTAAACTGTATGAGTTTCAACAGGGCCAAGTGTCAGGTCCTGCATTTTGATCATTGCTCTCTTCAAATACATGAAAGGTGATTGCAGTGAGAACAGGGTTGGTCTTTCACTGATGACAGTGACAGGAAAAGGGAAAATGGTCTCAAGTTGCACCAGGGAAGGCTTAGGTTGGATATAAGGAAAAACACCTTTACAGAAAGGGTTGTTAAGCACTGGAATAGGCTCCCCAGATAGGTGGTTGAGTCACCATCCATGAATGTGATTAAAAAATGTCTGGATGTGGTGTTCAGCAGTATGGTTTGGTTGCGGTTGGATTTTATGATCTTGAAGGTCTTTTCCAACCTGAGTGAGTCTATGATTTAATGATTCTGTGTTAGGAGGAAACTGTTTACTCAGATGGTTGTGGGGCCCTGGCACAGCTGCCCAGAGAAGCTGTGGATTCCCCATCCCCAGAGGTGCTCAAGACCAGGTTGCTTGGGGCTCTGGACAGCCTCATCTGATGGGTGGTAACCCTGCCATCTTGAAACAAGATGGGCTTTAAGTTCACTTCCAAGCTAAACCATTCTGTGATGCTATTATATGACTCTTTGATCTGGTATTTTTCCACCCCATGTTTTTACTGACAAGTCTAAATGGCTAGTATAAGTAGTAAAAATGTATTTTCATTCTTTTTTAATTTAGTACTAGATGGTAGAAATAAATCTACATTCAAGTTTGGAAGTTTGTCTTTCAAAACCTGGAATAAGAAAATTACGGATCATAGTACATCATATTCATGTTTTTCACGTGATTTCTGAACCTTGCAAATAATTCCATAATTGTTTTACAATCATAGACTTAATGTATCAGGTTAGCAGTGATCTTAATGATATGTCTTCCTCTATATCGGAAGGAAAAATGTTTTTTTCTTAGTCTCTTCAGATACGTTTTCGCTAGGTTTAAAACTGGTGAGACATTTTCTGAATGTGTGCTTCGTTGTTCTAATCTGAAATTAAAAGCTTGGATTTATTCACGACCAAAGTTAGAGAAAAAAAAAAAAAGGAAGACAGAATAAATTTCTCTCTACTGAAGATTATTCGAAAGAATGGGAAGATGTATGTGGAAAGACTGATATGAACCCTATGAAGTATAGCAGAGACTTGTTTGAAGCTTCCTTCTGGGATGAAGGAGAGTAGTGCAGCATATGCCTCTGAGGCTGCTGACTCTTCTGCTGAGGACTTCTCATGTTTTCTCCTCTCATCTGCACTCTGAAAGCATGTCAAATGGTCTTACTTTCATCTCAATTTAGAATGTGGTTTTGTCTCGGTTTTTTTTTCCTTTTCCCCTCAAAAGCAATTTTTTTAATAACTTCTACATAGAAATCTAACTTTTAATTATTGCTGTGTACCTGCAGATGTCGAGGAACACATTTTTCAGATTTGTTCTTTGCATATTTATTGTTAATTGTATATGAGGAGATTGAGAGGGATTCTTCAGTTGAGATGTCCAGGACAGGTAAGATAGATAGCATACATTGTAGAGAAAAATTAAAAGCCAGTAAACCTAGAAATAAAGTTTGCAGTGCACTGTGACACACTGTGTTAACATAGCAGAATTCTTATAAAGATATATGAATGTTTAGCTACCTACAATACATCAGTTGTTCTTGAGATCTGGTTCAAAGAGGAACATAGAAATATGTTGGTTGTTTTTTTTTCAGATGTCTGATCTTGCTTTTCCTTCTCAGATACAAACTTTTTCAATGGGTCTTATTCAGCATGTGCTTGTGAGATATGGTGATCTGATTAGGACTCTCTTATTTCTTTTTTCATAAACTTCAAACGTGTTTCAGACGTGACATCTCCCATCTTGTCTTCTTATGATTCAGTTCTTCTGTCTTCAAAACACAACAACAACACAAAAAGAAAAAAAACTCAAGGTATGCCAGCTTCAGTAAAGGAGAAGTAATAAGGCTCAGTGTGTGTATGTGCCACACCTTAAACCTCAAGCAGCATTCATCACTAGGATTTAGCATACCAGCTCCTATTTATTCAAACTGTTCCCTCATGAGCTGGTATTTCAGCCATGTTTGCCCTAGATGAAGTGTGCCAGTTCTCAGCTTATCTCCATTCTGAGTACTGGTGTTGTAGAAGAGCTCTGTCAACACTGCTGCATTCCTTGCCTGTTATCAAACTAGCATTAACTATGAGGAAAGGAGAACACCAAAGATGCTATTAATCCAAT
Source organism: Odontophorus gujanensis (assembly GCA_013399175.1). Lineage (NCBI taxonomy): Eukaryota > Metazoa > Chordata > Aves > Galliformes > Odontophoridae > Odontophorus > Odontophorus gujanensis. Next base: position 20,238 of record VXAB01000927.1, on the reverse strand, counting down.
GTTGCTATTTCAACTAATGCCAGTTAGATTTCTCTTTCCATTTTCACATGTGCCTGTCAGTGAACAGCTTTGGTGCTTTTTTTTTTAAGTCTCTTGGGATTCAGTTACATCCATGTGAAACAGCATATAGTGACCAAGGCATACTGTCTGTGAAGGCTTCTAATCGCTCCCTTTTGCACTGGATATTTTACCTGTTCACATGCAGAATCACTGAGCAAGTGCATAACTCCTGCATATTAAACTAAATTTCTGCTCCAAGATTAATTAATGTGGTTTTAACTTGTCACAACTTAAAAAGAGGTTGTGTGCAAAAGTGCTATACTTTTCACAGATCTTTTAGAGTAGGAACCTTAGAGAGTATAAGTTCTGATAAGAATTTGCGTGTTGTTCACAGTCAGTTTCCTAAGAATGAAAATTTAATATGGAGATACAGTCCCACATAAACTACACACCCTAATGCGAAATGTTTCAGCTTGCCCTGTTCCCAGCCTGAATAAAAATGGTTCATTTAATCTTGGGACCTGACTATCAGTCTATAGGCTAGTCTGGATGGGAGGCTCCTTCCACTTCACCTTTTGATGCTGTGCCAACACAGAAAAAAATAAATCAGAATTCCTTAGGTCAAAGTGAGGGAGCAAGAGGGAGCATGACTCTGTGGCTAACTGAGTGGGGCACCTACTTAGAAGAGGGGAGATTATGGTTGTGATTTCTGCTCAGAAGTCTGCACAAGAATCTTGTGCTGGAGAGTTATTTGTATTTGGAGACTAATAACTGATCTGCCCCCTTCCCAGTCTTAAGGTTGAAGAGGGCATGGAAACGAAGTCTCTCCACTTCTTAGGTGGATCTTATAACCACTAACCTATTGCATGAAAGAAAGGCGTTGCTGCCATCTCAACCATTTATTTATTTTTTAATGAAAGGACAAGCCTCCTGCCTTCTGCTGTCTTCTGTCTGCAAACTTGAATAAGATGTAGACACCTCTTTGCAATTCCAGATTGCAAGACTACCTTCTGAGAAGAGACAAGCTTTTTGAATTTTTCTCCCTTATGTGACCTCTTTTGGTGGGAAATTGTGCCACTTATGGGCTGCAGTTAAAATGCCAGCTGCTATGAAATAAATTCCTGGGAGCCCATGGCACCAGTGAAGCTGAGACGTACCCTGCCTGGCACATCCTCAGCTGCATGCTCGTATTGTCTTGTGTCTTTGTTACCTGCCTTGGAAACCTTTGTAGCTTATCTGGATAGAGACTCCTTCCAGCCTATGTTTGTGAATTACATTTACAAGGGGACAAAGAGATGTGGGAGAAGTGCTGTGAACCATGTCCTCCAGAACCCCAGAAGGGGAGAGTGCGGGTGAACTGAAATGTGCCCATTCTAGAAGCATCCTGCAATACTGACATAGCCCCATGGACACTCTGCAAATGTGCATGCAAATGCCAAACTCCAAGTTCAAAGCAGGGACCCAGATTAAGAGTCAAGCATCCACATTTTAGGGCTGCAAACTCTTTTTGTTGTTTTAATGTAACATTTCCTGCGCAGAATCACCCAGGATGTTTGTGGTGATACTGGGAATGTGTTGAACACCAGCACCTTAACTACCCTTTCTCCATAGCACAAAACATTCTTTTTGAATGACTGCCTTTTTAAATGATGATGAATATTTGAAGAGAGCAATCAAACACAGTTTTGAGAATTTCTAGTAAAAGGCTGAGTGATGTGTTACAATATCCTCCATTGTTTATAAAAAATTGTTAATGAAATAACTTGTACTGTAATTTTCCTAAATATAGAACATACTGAGATACTTTGATATTCCAGAGAGTTTTGTTTTTCACATGCACTTGCATCTTTCCTTTACTATTTAAATTGACAATCTCATTTAATTTACAGTTCAGTTTTTAGTTTCCTGTGCAAATTAATGAAGTCTACCATTAGCCATAAATCACATACTGCCAAACCTCCCCTAGCACCTCCCCCAAAGAACAGAAAGCTTGAAAAAAATGTTTCATACGTAGAAATACTTCAATTCATGCATTTCACATTAGTGATTAAATAACCAGTTCTAGAGATCATTACAACAAGAATGCTTTGAGTGCCAGTGTCAAAGTTTCATGTTCTCAGCAACAGAGAATGTTCTGGATGGTCTCTTGGACTACTCAGATTTTAACACTTTGATAGAAGGAAATGTCATAAATGTGCAGATCCCTCAATCCTGTATCCTGAGTGTAGGTGTTTAATCCTTTTAGGCAATCAGATAGCTTTGTAAGTGCTGTTAATGATCATACTTCGTTGCTTACCTGTTTGTTTCTTGACTTGAGTAAAAAAAACGATGGTGAACAGATGTAAATATACAAAGATCAAGAATAAGATAACATTGTTAACTTGTACTATGAAAGAAAAAAAATACGACAGAGGATACGGTTATTTAATTTTGGCTGGAACAGATGTGCTTTGTTTCGAAGAAAATTAAGTTATTAGAAAATGAAATCTTGTGGAGAAAACACAGAAAAATGAATGCATTGTCTTGGAAACAGTGTTTTCTTATTTGAATGAATTTGAATATGAAGTAGTTTTACTCTTTTTTATAGTAACGACTCTGAAAATAATATTATCTTAGGAATATGGGAACAGCTACCTGATGTGTCTGAAGGGGGAAGTTAATGTATCAAGAAATCTGTCCATAAAAGAAAGAGTGAGGCAGTGCAGGAGATTTTTTTTCTGGTGGTAGCTTTTGTATTGGCGATGTCTTTCTGAATTACAGTATTACTGCATACAAACTGTCTTGTATGTTTGTGCTCATTAGCAAGGCTATTCCTTACACATCTGAGATACCATTTGAAGATTCTACTGTCCATTTTGGATGTGATTACAGTTACTTAATTTATTCGTATTTCATAGGTGTCAATGATCATCCTTCAGTTTGCTTTTCTCTTTGAGCACGTTCTCTTCTGGCACCTCTTTACCATGATCCTTATCATTAATAGCGAAGACACCAGAAGACTCTGTGGGTTTTGTAAATTAAGTACCCTTTTGTGCCAGACTGAATCTCCATATTGACTGTAGGATGTATCTTTCTTCAACAGATCTATGAGGGCTGATTTATCTTCTTAATTCTGAAAGACCCTTAACTTATTTTGCACAATATGAAAAAAAACAACTTTTATTTATTTATTTATTTATTCATTCATTTTCCTGAGAATCTCAAGTATCTCAAACTGTACATTGTCAAAATTATCTCATCACAAAGACAGCCTGATAAATACTACTTTGCTATGATTTCCTACACCACTTGTCGAATGATTTTATTCTGTAGCCTAGTTACAAAAACAATAAGATTGTAGGAATGCACAGTCAGCAGTCAGTTGCCAATCCTTTTTAGATATGCCGTGAACAATAGGAGGTTCCTTAAACCTGTATGCACTGCAGCTGGTGGAAAGATGGGACTTACAATCTCTGTCTTATATAATGCATAACTATAGCGTGATCAAGTATTTTCCTCTTTAAAACATCCTAAAGATCTATACATTCAGTTATATCCCAGATCTTTGAAAGACACTCTGATATTTGACTTGCTTCCCAAAGATCATAGACATGGTCTTGAATCCTGCCCATTCAGACTTTGTCTTGCAAAAATATTTGCTTGTATATCATACCAGTTAGGTGATTCAGATGGGCTCTGAATTGCTTCCTCTGGGTTTCATGGAGCCCTTATTTCTTGTCTTAGTGTCCAATAACAATATTATGCAGTTATAATAAATATATATACAGTTAGTCCTACGTGTTATTTCATTTTTTCTTCTTTCATTGTACATCTCTCACGTTCTGTTTTATTAGCTGTGTTTGTGTTCATTTTCCTCACTTGTGTACAGGTTCCCAGATGAAAAGAACATGAGTAAACAGATTTCTTCTTGTCTTTTCTACACTGTCATGATAGTATAGCAAATGATAGTAGGGTATGGTGACAGAATCAGAAAATAATTTACACTCAAAGGGACCTCACAAGGACATCTATGGAAAACATCCTCCTCAGAGCAGGAACCTTTTGATAATTTATTAAATAATACTTACAAAGTTGCATTTATTTTTAGCACATAAAAGCACATAAAAGGTTTATTGGGTTAACCAGACTGTTAGAGAATGAAAACAGAAAATAAAAATGGAAACTGAGTCTGAACACTTCCATTAAGCACTTTTGTTGGAGTTTCTAATTCTGGCTGTTAAAATCAGTGTCTTACTTGTGCTTACAATTAAAAAATTAAACTACAACAAAAACAAACCATCAGAAAGCCGTCAAGCTGATTATTTCATATCTGAGTCCATGACAGAATGAGTTAGAGAGATAAAGTGGTTAAGTTACAGACAAAGAAATGCAGTCTCTCTTACTTATTATCCCTATTACAGATAATGGAATTTGAGGCCCATGAGCTCTGTTTTTCTACCAGGTAAACTAGTTAAAAACAGGTAAATTGGAAGAAAGAAAGTGCCCAAGTAAGCACGATGGCAGCAATCTTATTTTCCTGACTTTCCCAGACAGTAGCTGATAGAAAGCTTACAGGAGTGCTAATTGGGTACTGATGACTTACTCCACTATTGGCAGCTCACTTTCCTATTTCAGCTGAGGCAGAGATCACAGTGGCTTCTATGATCAGAGCAGTGGTGGGTACTGGCCAATGTCATGCTTGGAGAGAAAATGCTGGGTGATGCCAAACCCAGAGAAAAAAAAGTTTTCAGGCTGCAATTTGTTCTGCATTAAGTTCTTAACAGACCAGCCTAGAGGAGGAGTACTACACAGGCATCTATGCATATTTGGTAAGAAATTATATTTCTGCAGGCAGTTGAGAGTATCATGATTGCATAAAGTATAACTAAGTCTCTGAGCTAGTCCATTATGAGAGTCAGTCATTAACAGGATTAGAGAACAAATTAGAGGAACACAATGCATAGTGGATTCTTATGCTTGCAGCTGTCATATGATATGCTTTTTTCTTTTAATAAAGTATTTTGGAGAAAGCTTCTGTGAGACACTAAAGTATAAAATAGCCGAAATGTGTTTCTGAAATAAAGAACAGCCTTAAGGTCAGCAGCTATTTGCTGAACTGAATTGTAAGTCAACAGTACCAAACTTGCTGTGACTGTCCAGACTTTCCTGTATACCCAACTCCCATTGGCAGCGAGATCAGCTTCAGGCTGTTCTGGCTCTGAAATTTTGAAGTCAAGAAACACTCATTTCCAAAGTGGTCCACCATTGTCTAAGTACAGATGTGGCAAGCCATCTTTCTCCTGACTCCGTCCATGGTCTGGTGCACTGCATTTCTTGAACTTGTTAACTTCTGTTCCACAGCTTTCTGTCCCAGTCGGACGACCCTGAGTGCAGATTTCCTGCTTGGCCTCCACAGAGGGGGATCTCTAAATTTTCACAGTACTTTCTTGCACCTTGTTTTGCCTAACTTGTCTTTTGCTGTACTGCTAATCTACTTAGGATGAGTTCTATGTGTTCACCATGTGAAGTATATCAGACACGAGCATTTTATGGTGGTTCTGGGTTGAGAATGATGGGATCTAGACTATTATGAAGACCAAGCAGACTTTCATATAATGTAGGACAGGATTCTTTGCTGTGGGCAGAAAGAGAGAACTTGCAAATGTTACTGAAAGAGATACTGTTAATAGGAAAAATAATAATTAAAAAAAACCTTGAAGTGTTTAAGAAGTTGTTTGAAGATAGCCTCCTACATCTTTCTGCTTCTTATAATCAGACTAGGTCCTAAACCTACCATACTTCAAATCTTTGAACTGACAGAATTTGGTTTGTTTCCTCTCTGCTTTCAGCCTGGCAATCATGTATAGCTGTCTTCTAATTTTGTAATACATCTGGTTTAGATGAATCCATTTCCATCCTTAGATAACATTCCTATGAAATGTTTCTGCCACGGGCACTGTGGTACAGTGTCCCAAGTGACTGCTCCTGGCAGTCATTTATGAACATGGTTATATGAATGCAGGATAAATGTTCCTATACTGCCAGCCTTTCTCTGTCCAGAACTGCGTTTACCAGACGCCTGTATTTTAGACTTCTGTCTAGTTAGAAGACAAGCTTCAAACTAGTTTTTCCCTTAGATAGCAAAGGAGAATCTGTGCAGGATCTTTATACCCTCCTTGTTCAATAGAGGACACACATTCCTTTTTCCTGGCATTACATAGCAACAAGCTGTTGAGATTTATCAAGTGTTCTTGAGAAAAACATAAACACTAATTGTACTGGAAAGTGAAATAAACAGTGTTTTCATCATTTCTGGATCTACCTGTCACTGTTTAGGAGTCACTGTTGCTCAAGACTGAAACCAGAATAAGCTTCTGTTTGGGTTTTCTTTCTGAAAACTGAAAATCCAAGAAATGCACAGCAAATGATCCCCCTTGATAGGGGCACCTCTCCCCTATGAAGGCAGGCTGAAGGAACTGGGCTTGTTCAGCTTGCAAAAGAAAAGGCTGCAGGGAGAACTCCTTGAGACCTTCCAGTATGTACAGATTATTAACATGAGGAAAATCAACATTTTACAAGGGTAGTTACTGATAGGACAGGGGGGAATAGTTTTAAAAGAAAAGGAGGGGAGAATTAGATTGGATGTCAGGGAGAAGTTTTTTACTGTGAGAGGGCTGAAGAACTGGAACGGGTTGCCCTGAGAGGTGGTGAATGCTGCATCCCTGGAGGTGTTTAAGCAAGAACTTGTAAAAAATGGTACCCGAATTTGCTTTCTGGAATCTGTGCTTTACTAAACAAATACATGAACTTTTTTATTTGTACACTGATGCTATTCTTGTCAAAAAGAGGAGAGAGATCTATCAGTACAAATTACTTAGATGACTGAAATCCTTAAGAAAACTTGTCTTCATAGATGAATGCTATTCTGAAGAATTTAAAACTCTTACATTATTAAAAATGAACGGTGCCCATGCTTTCCCTGCAAAGTTTGTATTCTCTCCAGTCAGACTTTGTACAGGTACCAGTACTTTTTTAGTAAAGGAAATAACAGAAAATATGTCACTTATCCCTGCAAATCAGAATCTGTTTGTATAATAAATATCATATACCCCATACACTGATCATATATAATGTATGATATATCATATTCTATATACTAGATGTTATATATTATTATGGCTGAATTGCTTGAATCTGAATTGAGTCTGTGTGCCACATGTATTGTCATAGAGCAGATATCCTGCTGTTTCTAGACTGTCTGTATTGTCACAACCTCTCTCCATTTTCTGTCCTTTAATTTATATGTAGTCCCCTGCATTTCATTCAATTTACTATAGATGCAAATATAGGAACAGTAAAATACATATGTATACACATGTATTTCAAATAAATAAAGCAATGAAGACCAGCCTGAGCTCGTCATTCTCGTGCTGATAAGATACTAGTCAGGCCAGTTTTGCTGCTGAATCAGTGGGAAGTGGGAATTATAGAATGAATCTCTGGCCCTAGGTGACCTTGGAAATACATTCTACTCATGGACTGGAATGGCTTTAATTTCACAGTGGAAGTTTTGCTTTAAAAAATTTCTTGTTAAGCACTGCAGAATAGCTGAATCATGTTATACAAGCTTAGATTTAAAGCAAAGAGTTATTTTGGGCAATGGGTTTAAAGTTTAAAGAACTGTGTAAAGAGTTACTCATTAGAGTCACACAAATAATTGTTGCATATCTTATAGTTACGAATTTTCTCAGAAAAAAATATTTTTCCAGTGGCCACCATAAGGTAACTTCTACAGCCTGAGCCTGTCTCTGAGATTAAGCTTTCTACCCCCCATAACCTTTGTTGTAGCTCATTAGTTCTATACTCACCACAAATTACTCAGTCTCATTTACTGAGAAAGAGCAAAAATGTTTGTACCTTCGTCTACTTTGTCCTAGCTGAGCATCCCACATACTATGTTATTAGATATTCCTCTGGAGAGATTCAGTTATCTTTGAACAGGACTTTTTTGTGTGTGGGGTTATTTTTTTCTTGGCAGCTGTAGCTAAAGAATTGGTTTCAGCAAATAAGAGTTTTTGACTGAATATCTTTGTGATGGAAAATCCCAATATGTGGAATTTTACAGCAGTCTGGGGGGAGGGGGGGGGTTATGCTTAGTACTCTGTTCAATCAGAAAAAGTAAACAAAGTCCGTTGCTGAAGATTAGGTGTGATAATGTTGCCAACTGTGATGGAGAGAAGTACTCAGCTGCTAAACACTGTATTTCAGCTTGTTTGTCACTAATGAGAAAAGCATGATCTTTCTCGGAAGATGTACCTCTTTACTACAAAGCAGATGAAACATTGTGATGCTTATGATGTGAAATTGTGAACCCAATTAGAACTATACAACACCGAAAATTATTCGCTTTGTTCTCTTTGTTTTCTGAGTTACATGCCTCAAAGCGTTTCCAAGTTTTTTGGTGTACTGACAGCAGGCAAATACGAGACTCTATTCCGCATTTTTTTAGCACTGTTTTGTTCTCCAACGCTTCCAACCGTGTAGTTTTGAATGTTAACACCAGTCACTTTTGATGAACCTTACTTGGGATGAAGTCCAAAATCTTTGATGCATTGAGTGAGAAAGATTTTGCTCAGGCAGGGCAAGGACCTGTACAGAAAACACAAGTGTCTTCAGGCTGCTGTCAGTAATAGATGTGCTCTGTCAAGAACTCTGAATACTTCTGAGAATGTGATATATGCATGTTGTTTATGCCTGTCACTGGACCTTTTGCAAACAAAACAAACTTCATTTAGGACACCATCCTTTTGCCCATCAGCAGTGCTTTAGCTCCTTGGAAAACAAGCAGATCAAACAAACAGCCATGTGAGAGGATAACTGTTTTGCCATATTTTCACTGCAAACATGCCAGAAAGAGATAATAATTCTGCATGCAGTAAGTTCTGTAGCCAGGAACAGTTAAGTTTTCAAAAGGACAAAGAGAGATTATTAAAAAGAGCACCTCAGGTGATCATTCACAGGCAGAGAGTTTGGAAGTTGTGTATTGGCTTTGTTAACCTTTTTTCATTCTCAGTCCACATAGGTATGCACCAGCGTCTCCAGACCAAAACATTCTAGTTCATAAATCACATGTTGAGTACATGGGCAGGTCACCTTTGTGTCTTTCCAGAGTTCATGTTGAGTTCTACTCTGTGTCCATTCCTATTGTGTTTCCAGGGAAACAGAAACAGAGTGGAATAATAGTAATTTACCAAACTGCTGGGAATATCATGTTTGATGGCAAAGTACATTGTATGCCTGTGATTATTATTTTTTTGGCTCTGTACAGATGTCAATCAATCATTTAGGGGTTTATTTTGCTTTTTTAAATTATTATTATTTTACCAAATTCAAGCTGTTATTTTTGGAAGTGAGGAGAAATGTAGGAAGTCTTGTTCACAAAGTACACACACCTTTTGGCTTCTCTTACAAGAATACTTCATTAGTCCTTCCTGTCCAGTTGGGAAATGCTACACTGACATATATTCCTTTCTAGAATACAAATAAAAGAATAAAAAGAGTATCAGCAAATAAGAGGTAAATAGTACTTTCCTGCTTTGCACACACAAACAAGCAGAACTGCAGGGATTTTGAAATTCCATCTAACAAAGTAGTTAAAAAGGATTAATTAATTCAAGCTGTAACAGGCATCATTTTTCAGTGAGGTTGAGTCATGCATGAGAAGCCTGTATGATTTAAGAGGAGATTACAAATTTGATGGTTGTTCACAGCTTTTAAAAAGAGAAACAACAATAGAAGTCTCTTCATTAAAGTTTTTACTGTGTAGAAGCTACCTTACCGAAAAAAGGTTGCTTGTATTCACTTAGGCGCGGTAAGTCTATAAAATATCACAATGATTCTAAAACAGTGAAACAGACTTACAGTGATAAAATAGTAGAGATTAAAAGTCAAATGAGGGTGCAGTATATTTTCACAGAAGAGAATGAGTACCCGAGTCAGCCTGCTGGAGAAAGGGTCGAATTACCACAACATGCCGAGCAAGAGGAGACTGCAGTTGGCATCTTCATCTTAATAACAGAGGGCGTAAGTGGGTAATAACTCCAATTTTACTTTGACATCTTCTGAAACCTCAATGCAAAACACAGTATCATAGATTTTTAAGCAGAGGAGGACCTGCTCGCTTTCTCTGTGCCTCTCCTTACATTGTGAACTGATCAGACTTTGGAAACACGTGATTCAGTTGGTTAAACAGCCATTATGGCACAATAGCTTCTGTATCAGAAATGCAGCACATCTGTGTTGCCCTTCAGTTGCTGTTTTGCAGAAAAACACCAGCTTGGCTTAATTTTCTCCAGAAGATATTTCACAGCTGTTCACAGCAGGACTATTTGGAAGAATATTTGTTAAATACTTTCCCCCTGAGGGGTAACTATATCAAAATAGAAGTATGCTCAAAACTTTAATTTCTGTCAACATTGTCAGTGGGTAGAACTGGAACATTCTGTTTCACTGATCCACTCTAGCTATTGAAAATCTGCAGTTGACAAACTATGCAAAGATCTCAGATGTATGTCTGCTGTGCTTAGTTCATATACATACAGGTCTTAGACAATGTGTTTTGCTATGGTATTTCCTTTTCTCATGATAGAAAAAGAAATGTTCAGCATACTTAATTGTACAGATTGACCAAACAGTAATGAAATAAGGCAGTGATGCCTGAGCCTTCCAGATTGCTGCTATTCCTCATCAGGAACTAAGCATCAATGATGATAACACTGTGGACACCAAAATGTGTCCTTTCAATACCTTCTCTCTGCAGAGGGAGAAGAAAAATCTTCTAATATGTGACCATTCCTTCTACACCATCGTCGATCTCTAATGTACATCTTGCAGCTTTACAGAGAACGAGGATGCTGTAATGAGTCATTTCACAGCTGTACCAGGAAGTCTTGGACTTAGGTTCATTCAGCATATCTTTCACAAGTAAAGCATCTGAAAGTAGTCCCTGCTGCAAGTGAATGTTTTTCTTTCATAATTGTTGTGACTCATGATTTTACTGCCTTTTTGTGTATACTCCTGTGTCGGTACAGACTCTTTGCACTGATGTCTAGGAGACTATAGAAGAGAGTCAAAATTCTTCAAGGCAAAAAAAAATAAATAAATTGTGTGTTGCCATAAAACTGTTGGGGATCTCTTCAGTCAAATATGCTAAATCTCAGCTTGGCAGATAAGAATCTCTCAGTGTAGAAGTGCCATGATAATCTTCTGATTGCTATGGTAAAATAAACAGAAGTGAAAACACCACTAGGAAATGCTCTGCTAAGTCCTTTTGTAGGCTGATGTTTCAGGTGTAGTCAGTAGAGCTGTAAATGGTAAGCTTCTGGCACAGAATGTAAAATTCCAGAAAGAGAGTATCTTTTTCTGCAGAATCAGATTTAATATTTAAACACAAGCAGTGTGGATGTAGCCCAGTGAACTTCAACACATCAAGGACAGTGTTCTCAAATAAAGTGACCTGCAAAGGTTGAGTTCTGGTCTTGTAGACCTTTGAAGCTAGTTTGTTTAATTTAGGGCAAGTTTATGTACATGAAAGAGAATTGTCTATTTTGGCTTTGGAGTCTGGATTGCTGTTTAACCTCCATACATAATTGTGGTATTACTTATTAATCTTTGTAGCCTTAGGTCAGTAGAGCTCTGAAAAGCAGCTGCATGACTCAAGCATGACAAGTTGTCTCCAATTCTTTCAAGTGACAGATGGTTTTAAAAATAATGTCAACAACATTTAGTTCATATGTGTTATTTTTTCACAGTCCATTGCAGAATACTTAAAAATACACACATATGAAATCTGTGTGTTCTGGATTAAGAAAGTGGGAGGCAGAGAAGAATCATTCTTATTCCTCTGCAAGTCCTTAAATTAAAATAGTAGACACGGTCAGGATTAAAACATAGGTCCTTTTAGTCACAGTCTAGAGCCCTGTGTAGTTCACTGTAAGAAATACTCGCTCAGTAAAAATCTTTTTTTTTCTTTTTCTTTTTTTTAATACAAATTGTATAATCCCATGTTGTCTTTGAGATACTAACTCTAGATCCTACTCTAATATTCTGACTCGCTTTTCCAGAATTTCAGACCTCTAGCTGTTATGATTTTTAAAAATTTTAATTATTTTACTTTGAGAAAGCCATTCAACCTTAAGCATTCAGAACTTTCTATTGACTACAGCTCAAGTTGTCTTGTCAATTTTAAGTTTTCTGATAGAGGGCGGTTCCACTGCTGGATAGTAGCTTGCTGGAATTCAAGTCTGGAAAAGGTTACTTTAGAGGCATTTAGGAAAGTAGGTCGTTTTCTCCTATGTTTTCAGAATGTTGTAAGAATTGATTGTTCTCAGGTTTAAAAATTTTCCTTAAATAAGACTAGCCACTTAAAAATCTAATACAGTGAAATGTAAGTATAGTTACTACTTTTTATTTTTTCTCAGAGTAGCTTCCATCAAGGTATTTCTGCAGGAGTTCCTCTGATATCTTTCGTGCATTTTTCGGGATCTTTCCACAGTAGATAGGATGCTAAATTTTTACTTCATAGCAGACACTTCGTAATTTTCTGTGTGCTACTTAGAAGTTTATGTGAGATATGGAATTAATCGCTTACACAGTTCCCCCTCATAGTGTAGTTTATCAGTTGACCAGACTAAGTATAAACTTCTTAAACCATTGATGATTCCTTTCTATAAATTGACAATACCATTAACCTGCACTCAAGTGATGAATTATTTTCCTGAAAAATCTCTCCCTTGAGAGAGAGGTTGAAACCATAGAGCCATAAAGGTTCTTCCTATAGTAGCCCTTGCAGGGCTAAAAACACACCACTGTTACATATAAATATCTCCTTGTGTTTCAAGGTCTGAATTTACAAAGGAGTGAAGTGAGTAGCTGAACACCTCAGGGAGCTATAAGCTGATAAACTAAAGCCAGAAGCTTCAATCCTTTTTCCGCAGGAAAGAGGACTTTCCTTTTTTGTTAGCAGCTGGAACAGAAATACACAAGGTCAGCTCGAGTTGTTCCATTCATAGTTTCCCAGAATGCAGAGAAGGAAAAGGGTGCAAATGTGGGAGGAAGAAGTGGTTTTTAAGGAACATTATTTTGTGTTCACAAAAAAAAATCTGAAAGTATTTTTTCTGCTGTTTTTTTCTTCTGTGTATGCTGGAGTGTAAAAAAAAAACCTCTATAAAAACACAAACTACTTCAGTAAATTGGTACATGTTTAAGAACTAACCACGTCTTCAAGTTATGAATAGGACATAGTATGCCTCTAAAGAAAGGAATGCCAACATAAAGATACATGAAAACATATTAAAACCTAGTTTCCTGATTACCCTGAAAAGCATTTGTTAAAAAATTCCAAATGCTTGGGTAAGATTGGATTCAGGAGGTCTTCCACTTTTCCCTTCTAAAACAAAAAATCAGTAAATGCACTAGACTGGCTGCAGAAACAAATGGAGTTTGTTGAACACTCACTATTTAGTAAGACTTAAGTTTAGGCCAGACAGTGCTACAAAGGTCAGAATGAATGGATGTGATACTGTCACACCAAAGACCCATCCATTCTTTAGTGTAGTGACTCCTCGCCTGTAGTATAAAGCACTGCTGGTGCGGAGAATGGTGATTAAGGGTGTACTGTTTTTGCTCTGTCTTTTGTAAAAGACATGGGTTTTGAGGAACATATTTCATAGATCTATAAGAAAAAAACATATTCTAAGTCTGAGTGTGTTTATAAATGTATCATACTTCCCAGCCAACCTTTCTAGAATTCCAGCAGTGTCACACAATGTATTGTAAATTTGTAAGTGAGTTGCTCCTGTCTGGCAGTAGTGACACCACTTGCTGTTAGTGTTTCACTTCCTATTATAATACCTACATTCAAAGCATGTTAGGAAAACATGCCCTCTGCATGGGGGAAGAGGGTTTATCTTTGACCATATTCTCTGTGTGTTTTGACAGAAAAAGGCAGAGTTGTGTGCCATCTGCACACTGTTTTTGTGGGAGGGATTGCTTGAAAAGGCTCACTCAGCCTTTGCAGCTGTATTGCACTACAGGTGGATACGTCCTAGCTGTGTGACATTACAGTTTTCAGCAGTAAGATGTCCGTGGCCTCATTCTTATTCTTTACATATTCTATTGGGAGGATATTTTTTCTGGCACTTTGTCAGGTTTTTCAAGCAACATTCATTTAATTTCTTCTATGGGAGAAATGGAAGATAGTGCAGTGGAACATGTTCTGCTGCTGCTTCTATACCTAACTTATTTGAGTTGACACCAGTCCATCATGCATCAGTGTGCTCTTGAACCTCCTCGTACAGGAATACATTTCCATCTCTTGCTGACAGCTAAAGTAGTTTTTTATCCTCAGCAGCACCTACTGAGACCTGGTGCCTGGCCTTTCACGAAGTGTTGTCCCCAGCAGTCAGCAACACTGTCACTTCCAACCTTCTGCTTGGAAACATTACCAAAGTCTCTGTAAATTGGCCTGTGTAATTTTTCTCGCCTATATTCACAAACTGAAGGAAATTCAGATTCAAAAGGAAAGAGAAGGAACTTCCTTATTAAGAATATGTAAGTTATTTGAATTGTGGTTTATATGACAGATTTATTACAGTGTCTCAAAACTGCCAAACTTGCCTGCAGCTCTGCATCAGTTCTCTGTATTGGTGTGGTTTTTGCTTGCTTGTCTTGCAACATTATTTTGCCAACCTGCAAAAACATATTGGGAGTTAAACCTTAGCTTATCACTCAAGTAATAATTAATAATGTTTTGGGAGGGGAAGAAGGTCTGTTAAATTTTTTAACTAAGCTTCAATATGGTTTTGAACTCTATCACAAAGCAAACACAGACTTTCTATTATTGAATACTCAGTTCAACAGTAAAATCCATTCTGGGCTAATTTAGACTTTAAAGGTCACTGTTACAACTCCAAAATATTAACTCCTTGCATGCAGTGGTACTGCTGAATTTTGCCAAGGTTTTTAAGGGCTGGACAAAGTGTTTTGTGTGGTTTCCCAAAACATGAATACCATGAACTATGTGTGTTCAGCTGAAGCGTCTCTATAGCGTTTCCTGTACTTCTACATTGTTCCTTGTGTCTACATTTTATCTTTCTTCATTCAATTTACTCCTGTTCCTTAAAATTACTTTTTATGAAACGTCTTGATCACTAGGCTAGATACAAGGAAGAAAAAAACTTGGGGAAAACTGTGGGAAAGAGGAGAGAAAAAAGAGAAACCAAAGATATTCATTATCGTGTAAGCTTGTGAGATGGTTCACGCCCACCAGTCTGACTGAATTCCTTTGTTTAGGGTCAGTTCAGGCCTAGAGCAAAGAGGTTTTAGAAGAGTAGAAGAGATGGTAACCTGTTTAATTGTTCTTGGAGAAGAAAGACTGAGATTTCACCGTGCAGCAATACTAATACATGGCAAAAATATGCTGTTCAATTCTTACGGCTTGCTGACCTCTTTGAAGATACCAATTCACAACTCATAGTGTCAGTCCTGTGTAAAGAACATAAGCAACCTGCATTTCAAAGGCTTTCTTTGAGGGCCTAGGAAGGGCTGGCCTTTGAGAACAAGTAGGTCTAAAAAATTTGCTCTTCCTGAAGGGTACAAACCGTGACTTTTCCACCTATTCAGGCATTCTGAAAAAGCTGTATTGTTGACACAGTAAGAGCATTTTTCTGATCCTCTGTAACTTAATTTCCACCTTAAGCCTGTTTCTCAATGCCTCTCTCCTGCCTCCTGTGCCAGCCCCTCTACCTGCATCCTTTATACAAGGGCTCAAAGCAAACAGTGGGATTGGTTTTATTTGGCAACTGTGTTCTGTCTTGTTGTTTAAATATTAAGGAAGAAGCCACTTTGAATGAAGGTAGATATTTGTAAGGTTGGTTCTTAAGCTGACGAAGTTCTAGGAGACTGCATGTAGTACAATGAATGTTTGCAGTTCTTTGGAACAGAGGGAGGTTACTGTAGTAAAAATGTAAAATCAATATTCAGAGGAAAAAAATGCACAGAGTAATTTCTTATACACTTATATTTTCCACATTTTATGGTGTGTCTGATGAATTGCTTACTTCTACTGGAAATACAGTGTATTGCTGCATCAGAGAATAGGCAGTTGAACATAACAATTGTGTGGTCTTTGCTAAGCTGCTAATAATCTCTTCAGCATTGTCTTTGGTTTACACATGATCACTGCCATCAGAACAGTGACTGCCTTCAGCTTCTTTTTTAAATAATTAATTTATTTAAATATTCTTATTTAAATAGTTAATTCTTGAGCAGTGCATTTTTCCAGTTTTAGTATTCTACTTTATGATGAAAGCAGGTGTTATTTAATCCTGTTTTGAAGAGATTCAGTGCAAGTTAAGGATTCTGAGATCAGAACAATGCTGTTTACCCATGGACGTGAATGAAGGGGAATGAGATATGCCCGGTAAAAATATAAACTTAGGAACTTTGCCAAGGACTTTGTTGACATCTATCTTCTCTGAAAAATGCATAGGGAACAGAAGTGAAAAAGTTAGCCAAAGTAGCATTTGGTGTGAAGAACAGATCACTTTAAATGTGCAGTGCAAAAAAAGTACTTTTTATTCCTGGAAGAACCTCACCATTGGAATTCTTATGATGATATGTACAACTGTGCAAAACAAAACAAAACAAAACAAAACAAAACAAAAACAAAACAAACAAAAAACCGAGTAAATTAAGTGAATTAACTGAATTTGGGAAATGCTTAATGATTATCTCTCTGTAGATCTATTTAATTTTGGCAGTGAGAACACACATGATGATGAGGGGATTTCCACTTAATTAGATGACTTTCACTTTCACACTGAAAACAGATATGCCCACTGAGAGGCAGTCTTTACACACACTCCAATTGGAATGCACAGGAGGATGATGATTCTTCCAATTTGCCCATAGGGCATTTTGCTGCTATATTCTGTATGGACTTTCTTTACAAACAGTTTACAGATAGGAAGAAATGAAGGGGTCATTCTGTAAAATGTTTTGAATCAGTTCTGTCATGAGCAGTTAAAGATGGTACAGACAGCATAAAATAAGTATGCAGTGAAAATTTTGAGACTCTGGAGAGAAATATGAGTGTAACTTTGAGTTCATGTTTTTGTGACTTTTCTAAATTGAAAAACATATATATATATATAAAATTTTCTAAAAAAAAAAATTCTGATTTTTTTAACCTTACTGTTTTACATGCTCACTTAAATGTCGTAAGACATAGGAAATTTAACCCAGTTTTTCCATATATTAAATTATACTTTTTACTAAAAAGTATTTGACACGATGGAGTAAAAAGTAGACCATAAATTCTTCAATTACATTCCAAATTTATTCTGAATAAGATTATCGGGTTGGTTCAAATCAAGGTAGCAGGGAAGAATCTCCGGTTAAGAATGAGAGTGAGTGAGTGAGTGTGTGTGTGTGTGTGTAAAACGGTGAAGCTTGGCATAAGTTGTATAGCTATTTTTGTATCCATTTGCCTTGTAAATTTTCATGGTGTATGCTTTTATTTGATCGGATATATGCAAAAAGTGCAGATACACATGTTCATGAGGATATGTTAAATTTCAGTATGATTCATGGAGTAATACCACTGTAGCTGTAGCTTGCTCACAAAAAACTTGTGGGATGAGATAGTATCATTTATTACACCAGTTAGCCCAAGACAAATCAGGCAAGTCTTAAAATGTCTTTTTTTGTTGTTGTTGTTGTTCTGATGGAGTACTGGGATACTCCAGAAGACTGGGTTCCGTTTCTCAGCTCCTGTATTTTTTATTTTTATTTTTTTCTAATTATGTGGCTCACAGAAAGTTACTACTTTACCAAGTGGCCTTGCTTCAGTGTAAGTTTTGTTTGTTGCCAGTGACCCAAAAGGGCAGCCTGATATTGCTGGAAAAATTTAGGAGAACTCAATCTGTTTCCTAATATCTTTTCCTTGAACTCCCATCCTATTGGCTGTGCAGTGCAAAAGATAAAGTATACGAGCCTTATCTTTTCCAGTGACATTTTATTCTGAGAGATCTGTGAGAGCAAGGACGTGCCTATGTAGTCCTTTCCTAACAGAAATAAGCATAGACTTCAAATGGTCCAGTCTGGATTCAGGCCACAGCTGAACAGAAACTGTTCAGCTGCATTTGGAGTTGCTTTGTGTTCAGACAAGTGTGGGTCTCAGCCTCTCAGCAAGACTTATCATCTCAAGTACTACAGAGAGTTAGCCCAACTGCATAGCTTTAATCTAGTGCTAGCTTACATTCAGCTGAACTTGAAGCATAAGGCAGATGAAATCACATCTGTGTACTTGCTATGGTAGAAATAATAGCTGATGTTATGCAACATGGGTAATTGCCAGGCAGGCCAAGTCTGTCCTCACTGTGCCAAGGGGTGTGTGGACTATTTGCTAGCCTAACTCTTCGAGGTGGGAAGGTGCAGAGGGAGGAAGCAGAAAAGGACCTCCACAGGTCCTTAGATAACAGTAGTTAACTAAGCAAATTAAGGTGGGGTTTATTATTATTATTATTTTATTATTATTATTATTATTTCTTTGTAATGACAAAATATAGTTCAAGTTTTTTTTTCAATTAGAGTAATTGTGAGCATATTAAGGAGAAGCATAAAAGGAAGAAAAATATGTGGCAGAGTGGTCATTACAGTGAATAAATTGATGTGCATAAGCTACTTATGCACTTTTGACCTTCTGGTGCTGATTAATTTAACACATGGGAGGGGTCTGAGGATAGTATTTGCTATTATTAGTATGGTTATATTATTAGTGTAGGAAGCGTTTGAAGCACTTGGTCACAGCAAAAGCATCCATGTTTCTGCAGGAACAGGCAAAATATTGTGTTTAAATACAGAAACAAACTCTAATATGTGATTGGTTTAAGATGTTTGACTGCTTAACGCAAACATGCTTTGTGTTTGGTTTGTTTTGCAATAAAAGATAAGGACATGTTCCTAAAACACGAGGCTACAGAAAAAGTGCCTTTGTTCACTTCTTGAAAGTAAATGTGGTGACTTAATTGCTTTAGAATTACCAGTTAAGTAAGTAAAGAAGGCGTTAGCCATCTTGTATATGCTACTCATACACAACACCATTCTGTTTTGCTTTTTTGCCTTGCACATTTGATTTGAGTGTATGTTCTTCAAAGCTGTTTCAGAGCTGTTTGTTTTTCAGAGCTGTTTTCTGTCCTGGCTCTTTTGCCTGCAAAATTACCACACATCTGTGGGAAATCCTCGTTGTTTGGGACCTGTGAATGTAAACAGTGCTTGGTTTTACAGTCACAGAACTGCAGAGGAGCTATAGTCACCTCGGGGAAGGAATGCAAACTGGGTGAAGCATCTATCAGCTCACAAACAGCTCTTTTTAAAGAACTTAGATCTTTAGTTGTTTGACTCTGGTCCTATCAAGGGGAAATTGATTTCTGTGCTGTGAGTGACAGGAAGATTCTCAGTGTTGAAAACATTCCCAGAAAAAAAAACAAAAACAGCAAACCAAAGACACTCATACTTCTCCCTCTGAATGCTGTATCCTAAGTGATTTTAGAATAGAATTTCTCATTATGCAGTATACATCCTGTGAAGTCCTAGCTGATTCCTGCAACGTTTTCTGTCAGTCAATAAGTGGTATATAGAATGCACTGGATATCAGTTTTACTACCGTAGGATTAAAAACAAAATAATAATAATAATAAAAAGGCATGCTAGATGTTTAGGTAGTAGGGTCACCAGCTTTCCTTACCATTCTGAAAGGTACAGTAGTATCTTTGAGCCTAAATATTCCCACTGTGACTTTTCCCTGTCATTTTTATTCCCTATCATGTATGATTTTGGTTACCTTTGAATTTTTTTCCTACCTAAAAGTAGTATTTGTGCAAGGAAGTGGATTTGAAATGTTTCTGGTTACTTCTTCTGTTTCTAATTTCACAGAATCATAGAATCACCAAGGTTGGAAAAAATGTCCAAGATCATCCAGTCCAACCAACCACCTACCACCAATATTTCACTACTAACCCATGTCCATGGTTCTCGAACACCTTCAGGGTTGGTCACTCCACCACCTCCCAGGGCAGCCTGTTCCAGCACCTGACTACTCATTCAGGGACTAACTTTTTCCTAATTTCCAGCCTGAACCTCCCGTGGTGTGAATGGGAGGCTATGTCCTCTCATGCTATCACTAGTTATGTGGGAGAA
>VXAB01000925.1:19428-172258 GCA_013399175.1 Odontophorus gujanensis | reverse complement strand
ACTGTCAGGTCTACTGCTAATCCCGGCCTGCAACTCGTTGCCCTGGACAGCCAGTAATGGAGTCCACAACATCAGAAACTTTTTACATTATTATGTGATCTTTAGAGATATTTTTTCACGAGCTAATTGTGTGAACCTCACGTGTGTACTTTGTAGGCAGCAGTGGAACACTCTGGAGGGCATTAGTCAAGCCAAGGGCAGACAAATGATAAACACATTGGGAGAATCATCTGTTTTACTTTTCTGCCTATGTTAAAATGNGTTCAGGCCGGTTCCGTGACAAATGCCGTGGGGGGACCCACAGAGCCACTTCCCGGGAATGGGAGGAATAGGGGAGAAGGGGAAAAGGGGAAAAGGGGAAAAGGGGAAAAGGGGAAAAGGGCAGCGAGATGGGCCTGAAAACGAAGGAGAGGCAACAATCTGAGGAGGAAAGCTGATGTACTAAATAAGATATCAGAATGCAAAACAAAACAACGTAACGCAATACAATTGAACATGAAGCCAGTAAATCAAATAAAATGAGAGAGTTGTGCCCAAAATCCAAAGGCCTTACTCTAACGTCAAGGTGAGACAGCCAGGGAGCTCACACGCAGCTGGGATGATCCCAAAGGGAAAGAGAAGGGATCTCGTGCCTTGCCAACACTTCTATCTTTCCCTCTGAACGGAGAATGGAAAAACGCAAAGCATGTCATTGATTTCGCCGGTATATACACTAAGATGATAAGTGTCATTTCTACCTACAAAATTGGAATTGGAAAAACGCAAAGCGATGCAACGTCCTCTGGGGTACACAGCTCTTCTTCTCTTCTGACACAGCTGCACCTGGAACCATCAACCATCCACAGAACTGGTGCACTCACTCTTTAACTCCCAGTGTATTACATGATGTTATGGTGTGGAAAACTGATAACAAAAATCATCATACCATGACAGAGTTCACCTAGTGCAAGCGTTAACACAGCACTGTCAGGTCTACTGCTAATCCCGGCCTGCAACTCGTTGCCCTGGACAGCCAGTAATGGAGTCCACAACATCAGAAACTTTTTACATTATTACGTGATCTTTAGAGATATTTTTTCACGAGCTAATTGTGTGAACCTCACGTGTGTACTTTGTAGGCAGCAGTGGAACACTCTGGAGGGCATTAGTCAAGCCAAGGGCAGACAAATGATAAACACATTGGGAGAATCATCTGTTTTACTTTTCTGCCTATGTTAAAATGCACCCCAAAATGCAATTTACTTTCCTGACTGCTGGGGTATGCTGCTGGCTCATACTCAGCCTGTTCTTGACCAGCACTCCCAGCTCCTTTCCCACTGATATGCTCTCCAGCCATTTATCTCCCTGCCTGTCTGGCATTACACCATCTCAGGAGCAGAACACAGCATCTTTGCTGAATTTCATGCCAGCACTCTATACCATATAGATCCATCTGCAAGGCTTCTGGTCCCTCCAGAGAGACATCAGCACCCCTGTGCTTTTTACTATCCTCAGCATGCTTGCTGAGGATGCATTTCACTTCCTGAAGTTGCTTAGGCAGCATACCCCTAAGGAAGGCTTACGGGCTCAAGCTTAGATCCATGCTCACTGAAGCATACTGTTTCTGACAGCTTGTAGTACATGAGGAGTAAGAGTACATCTTAATCCAAGGTAAAGGATGCCAGTAACAGAGTATTGCATCAGATACAGACCAGAGCATTTAGAACTCTATAAATATGTGCTCCAGCTTTCATACATCTTCCTCCCCCAAATACGTACAAACATATAGGTCTCATAGCTATAAAACCAGCCCTAAAAGCCTCAAAGAGTTACCTACCTGCCACTCCACAATCAGGCATTCTGAGTCACTAGCCACTGCCCCTTAAACCACACTTTTTTTTTGTTTTTATTGCTGCCCATCAAGAAACGTCCAGTGTTCCTCTGTCCTATTAGAAATTACATGCTGCACTGCCCTAGGAGGAGCATTAGAAAAATCTCTCATATTCAAAGAGAGCAGCCAGGAGGAGAGAAGTTTATGCTTTGTTTCACTGAAGAATCACCATGATCTGCCACCACTGAACTCATGTAGTTCAGGCCAAATTTGAGCTGTGAAAAATTCTGTAACAATTGCCATAGACAAATGAGGAAACAACAAAATGAGCATAAAATTAAAATTTCAGCATTAAAACCCAAGAGGCTTAAACAATCAGCAGCTTGAAAATCGATACAAGAAGTAATGAAGAAAGTTAGGACTGGAATGTTTGCAATAGCAAATCTCAGAAAAAAAATTCAAAAGAATTGGCTTTCTCAGTCAGCATTCTGCCAAATGCAGTGTGCTGGTGGAGTACGTCAGGATCCATGATACCAAAAAGTGGGGTCCTGCTCCCACCCTACACCCTCAAAGTTTACATACATGCTGGACTGCGTGGATTTAAACTGCATGAACAAAAGCAGGCAATTCCAAGTCCATGTTTCCGTTCCTTCAGCACAGATGTTGATTTTCTATAACCATCCAATGAGAGAAAAGTTTTATCATGGGCAGTGTATCCAGTATTGTAAATCTTTGTGAAAGGCATTTTGTTATAAATAAAGGATTAAATATTTCAGAATTATTTGGATTGCTTACCAAATCCACTCAGGGGCTCTATTCTTATTTTGCTCTTTCACCAGACAACTTTTCTAGATTTCTTACAGCATATTCTAACATAAGCAGAACAGACAAATTGAGTAAACTTTGGGGTAAACGTGAAATAAGTGGTCACAAATTGGTCTTCCAACCTCAACAGAATCTTTTTCCTTGCCCCTGCTCCTTTCTCAGCCTCAGCTCCTGTCCATAGAGACTATAACCAATGTGGATTGGTAAGAACAGGAAATAATCAGGTCAGACTCAAAACTCAAACCAATTTTGTTAAAAGGAAGATGCTGTCTAACCAGAGAACAGTTGTGGACCAAAGAAAGGAAGACTAGGATGGTATCTCTGAATAAACTTTCATGTCATAACAGCACAAATAAATCCCATACAGGCACTCAGATCTCTAATTTTTATGGAAGAAAAATATTTTCTTTCAAAATACTCCTCCCAGAAAGAAAAGTGCTCCATCACTTTTAACGCTTACGTACTTCCTTTATGTTCTAAGACTTATTCAATGTTTGCACAAAAGAACCTAGGATCCTTAATACTGGCTTAAGGAATTACATACAGTGGGATTTGCAGCCTTTTTCATTTTCTCACTCCTATCACACCAGTATTTACTGAGATGAAGTGAGCTGGAAGCAAGTTCAATTTCCATCTGTGTTCAGAGGAGTGATTAAATTTAGCTGATGCTGAGAAATAGAAAGACAGTGCAATGCATGTGGCAAAACTTGGTTGCCAAGCCTATGAGGAAGGATTAGTACTGGAAGCACAGCTACCCAAAGAAAATGGCTGCAGAGAAAGCCTAGTTCAAAAAACAAAAAAAATAAAAGTAAGGAAATGGAAAATAAATCTCCTAGAAAGAAAAAAGCAAGACACCATAAGCAGAGAAATACATTAAACTTAATCATATACTTCAATGTTATATAATATTCTAAGAGCAACATTTTAGATTAATGTCATTAGAGTAATCCGCAGCAGTCCAACCTTTTGGTTTGTGTGGACCACACGGAGCAAAGAGGAATTGTCTCGGGCCGTAGCCATGAAGACTGCTCCAAAAGTACTGCCTCCTATATATTTCCATGGAAACTACAACTGATACACAGAGCACAGTAACACTATTTAATAAAGCAAATTCTCAGCTACAAAATACTCTTTTTCAGCATGGTCACCACCAGAGCCTGCATGCCGCTTACATACCCAACAGAAACTGTGATCCATGGCTTGTAGCAGAGAACTATCTCTGGATACCAAGGCAAGTTTCAGACAGCAGCTGTTCTTAATGAGCAACACAGCACTATTGCAGATCTTAGTCTGATATCTATACATGCTTCTCTATGGAAGTGAAATCGTTCCCACAAACAGTTTTTATGAATCACAGATTAATTTTTTACTTTTTAGTTTTTCATTTAAGCAAATCCACACAGAAGGGGAAACAAAAGCAAACAAACAAAACAAAACATACAGCTTCCCCTTCCAGATGGTCAGTGCTTACCCTGGCATCTGAACACAAAGATCTGAGATTCTCTGAATATTGTGGCACTCCTTTTTCCTCCATTAATAATGCCTCTGTTCAGGTAACCTGTGAGCAGTACCCATGTCCCTACATAGCATTGCCACATCACTGCTCCAGAACATCTGAGTAACTTTGCATTAGTACAGCTGTGTAAGAAACTGCTTAAATGCTAAACAAAATATTTTCATTGATCTGAAAGTAGTTCCCAGTGCTGGAAGTCAATGACTGAATTTTACGATCTCTCAGATTTCACACTTACTTTGGGAGATGCTTGTCACTGGGGATGTTGCTATTACATCTTCAGCAGGAAAACTAACAATCAAGAATTTCATGACCAAAAGTCACTTCTGTCACCAGGGAAACCCCAGCATGAGATCTATATTCTTTCTTGTTGCAGAAGAGGTAACAAGATGGAATTGTACTCCTCTACACCTGGACTGAATGTCTATTAAAAGACCAATCACTGAAGCCAGTGCAACTGCACTGAGTGCTGTACTATCTCTTGTAATCTTTGATCCAGTTCAGTAGGAACTGTCATGCAGCTAGTTTTCAGGAAAAAAAAAATCTCCTTAATTTCAGAAGCTTGGATTATCAATCCATTTTTTTTGCCCAGCATGAGTAACAATGTACTCTTCACATTTGGCTACAGTAACTCTCAACAATTAGACTTAAAGATACGTGAAACACATTGACACATACAACGCAAAATCTCTTCTATAAAGTAAAAAGAGTTTGTTAGAGCATTTATGCTCTTTTAAAACCGCACTAAACTGTTCCTGCCACAGTTAACAAGTGTGTTGCAAGGGAACTCCACATGCTCTCACAGATGCCAGTTGCAACAGCAGCTCGGAGGATCCAGCACTCTGTAACAGACATAGGTCAGTGATGCCATTCGCTCGGATACTGGCATCCACAAATAAAGCTGATACACCTGAAATCACAAGCACTGCAATAACCCAAGGGAAAGAGCTCCTTGATTTTGCACACAGGGTCACTTGAGAAATACTTAAAAAGAAAAAAAATAGCTCCTGATAGATACTGCATTCCTAGCTGCTCTCTGTATGAAGTTCAGAAGTACAGCTTTGCAGAAATGTTACTGCCTTCCCATGCAATTCAACTTGCTCTCTCCCCAAAACTGATTTCTGTCTCTTCCCATTTTGCTTCTCATTTGTCTCTTAGAAGAAGGCATATAGTTTATATACCATAGTTGCGCAACTCAAATCATTTGAAGGAATCTTATCTGCTCTTCCTTGGAGGTTGATTGAACAACTGGCCTCTGATAAGGCTCTTACAGCATCAACATTTGTGACATTCAATCAGCTAATAAGCAAATGCTCCCACTGATGCACATTATTTATAAGTGAATGAAGCACAGAGCTTGCAACTTTCATTTAGTTTTTTATTTGTTTTCAAATTACAGAATTCACTCATAGCTGCATCATCACACATTTTTAAATCTAGAACTAACGTGAATCTTCTACAGAGCTCTGCCACTTTCAGGAGTGTCAAGCCTTTCATATAAATAGAGCAGGAGAATTGTTGCCCCAGATACAGCTCTTTCACATACAGAAAATGGGCAGTGCCCAGCGTTGGGTAAACACAAAGATAGTGAATGCAATGAAGTCAGGAATGGATAGTGTGGGCAAATATTCTAATTCACTAAAAATTCAGACTTAAAACAACACACAAAAAAAAACTAAAATAAAGGCAGCTATACAACATGACAAGCAAACACTCTCTCAAGTAACTAATTATTTATAGTTTTTGAATTTTTGAGTGTATTAAATGGAAACTGAATACTGCAGACAAGTTGACCTGTGGACTTTCAGTTCCAAGATTCATATGATTTGTTTACTATGCATTTGTTAAACTCCCAAGGATAGGAGCAGAAAAATCTTCCAAGAAAGAATTTTAAGAGCCCTTCTTGTAGATGAATAATCTCCATCAGCTCAAGTATTTGATAAACAGAAACTAATGAACAACTACTTAACATCATCACAAGTGTCAGAGGCCTAAAGTAACAGTGCTTCATTAATACACGAGCCCTGAGTCATTTCCCAGACTGATGAATCACAAATAGTGGATTCCCTTCATTGCCAAACCAGTCACAGAATTATATTAACAGGTCTGGTAAAAATACAGGAGTGTCATGACATCTCCTGCTGGTACTTCAGATCAATTAATTCTTAAATAACATTAAATGAGTCAAGAGGGAGGTTTTTAACTGATGTTTACATTAGGATTTAATAAAATAATGGAGATAAGCAGACATAGTGCCTACAGAGAAGTTGGGGGACTATTAGAACAGCAAAGTTTATATATCTCAGGTGAGACACATAAAATAACTGTAAGAAAACTAAAGCTCCCCCCTCATGCTCTACTTTCATATACTTACTGATTTAACAGATTCATCACATCTGATTTATATTATTCACATACTGGATCTTTTGTTATTCATCTCAACAAATCAATTACGTTCTCCCATTAATGAGCAATAACTGCTCCTAAATCCTATTACTTCACTATCTGTTTACAAAAATAAATGTTATTACTAGAAGAAACTCACAATTTGTAATGTGCACACCTGCACACCACCTAACTAGAGAAATCAATTCTACACACTTTTTCTCCCATATAGATTGCCCTTCCTTTAAATTCCAGAGCCAGAAGAAATCTATCCAGCTGAAACTGAAAAGAGTATAAATCAGAAATAGTCAGAGTAGGTCTGTTCTTTCTATCTGTTACAGTCACCATGTTTTTGCATTTAAATCTTTCTGGGCTGCATCTCAGGAACCTATGAAGAAAATCTTTGCATTCTCGCTTGCAGTTATAACTTAGCCAGGAAACACTGGTTCAGAAAACTTGGTTTAGGAACACAACAGCAACCCCAGCCTCTTTCAAAAATGGAACCTCTGCAAAGTGTAATGAATTTTACCTTCAACTGCTGAATTTTAGACATAGTATTTCATTTCTTCTGGCATATTATTAACCAAATCTGTTTGCTTTCCTTGATAGTTAATCAAACCGGTGCGATAGCATGTGGTTCCAGAGCTCACTGACACTTCTTAACCTTACATCCTTATCTCAAAACACTTTTTCCTTCACTTTCACAATTAGAACACGTAGAAAAAATTAAAAGGGAAGAGGATAGCAAGATAGCATCAAGAAATATTGAAAGCTCCGGACACACAACTGGAGATCTTCAAGCAGCAAAAGCCTGCAGAGTTTTATGGACTTCAATAACACTGGTTTGATTTAAAATAGCTGAGAACAGACATGTAAGTACAACTGAATCCATTTAGAAAGTATCATGAATATTTCACTTCCTCTCACCATCTTTGTCAAAAAAAAAAAAAAAACAAATAAAAAGCCTTTACAGTTACAAATGAGGTTCAGTTAAAGGCAGTACCTTCAAATAATGACATTTATAAATACAAATTTTTTGTGCCATAATTCTGGCAGCAATTGGACTAGAATGAAAACTGGCCAGCCAGCAGAATGACTTTTCTGCTAACCCTAGAAATAAACATTATAAGTATCAAGGCCGAGAAAAAGCTAATTTGCTTTTTCTGAAAAAAAAGTAAATTACACTGTTGCACTTGTTGCATCTGTGTGGAACAGGGGAAAGGAGACCTCTCCACTAATTGAGCCCTTCCGAGCAGGAAGTTCAGTGATAATCTTTCATTCCTCACCTTGCCTCCCTCCTAAGGTGAGTGTGTTCATCTCATTCAGAGTTCACAGACACTAAGTTAAGAAGTCTCAAAGCCACTGAAGGATGGTTTCCACCATCAGGAGGAAGAGATAGAAAGGAAGACAGAAGTGAGGTAAATTAAGTTAAAGAAAAAAATAACTAAGAATGGAGCAGATAAGGCTTAGAGAAGAAATTTCTGTAAGAGACTGAGAATTTCAGAAACTATATGGTTCCCAGAAGTAACTCTAATATCTACATATCTTGGATATTTGATAATGCTTACTATTTCCTGATTTACAGTCTGAAATCCTACAAAAATGTAAAGAATCTGAAAATTCAACAAGGATGAAGACTTCTATACAAAAACCTTTCCCCACACTTGTTTTTTTGTTTGTTCGTTTTTTAATAGAGTTAAGCTGATGAAGAGAAAGACACTGTAAACTTTTTGGTGTTAAACTGTAACCAGATTTTCTGAGAGCTATCTCACAACAATCCAGTAGGTATATTACTGGCTTTAATGGTATGTTTAATGGTAAATAAATTATTGAATAAATAGGAAGAGTGAAAGGCTGATGAAGAACACATGGGAAGAATTGTTAAATTAATCATTCTACAGAAGTCCATACAAGGCCTATACACCATTTCTATAAAGCTCAAACTTTCAACAATGGATTTAAGGAAGTTTTGAATCGGAGTTCTCTAAGATCCTACTGAGAAAGTGCCTCTATTCTAGCAAGTATGGCATTCACAGACACAGCAGTGATACACACTGGACAACATTACAACATCCATGGAAAGGAGAATGCTGCCAAGATGCATTTAAAATCTCAGGGAATATAACTAAACCTGTTAATGAGCTCAGAACTCCACAGCCATAATACTCTTTTGAATACCAGTAATATGAACTAAGTAAAAATATTCAAGTTTTTGATGTTTGTTTCAAGGCAGCAGTTAATTCAGTGCCTCATAAGACTGAACAGTGATTATTAAATCTCTACCTAAAATAGTCATGACTGTGAGCTGCCAGAGAGAGTGAAAATGCAATACAGCCAAGCATATTAAGGCTGCTGAAATTCCTCATGTTCCAGTTTATTTTCAATCTATAAATACACTTCTTTGAAAGTAAGAAGTATGGGGCCTTTTTCTTCTAAGAAATGAAGTATGATTCTTATTGCTTCACAATTACAATCAAGGCAAAACAAAAAAAAAAAAAAAAGTTGTTGGTTTCTTTAAGCAGTTGAGGGTGTCCTTCTTTGGAATANAGCGCCGCCCGGCATCCGGTACCGAGCTCCGCCCCTCCCCTGCTCCCAACGGTATTAACTCCTTGGCTCCCGGCATGATGTTCTGATGTGGAATACCGGCACCAAAACTACAAAACCACAACACCTTTCTGAAGAAAGGAATACATTTAAAGGGAGTTCAGGCCTTCTGCCCAACCTCGACCTAGGCTAGTACAAAAGGTACACGCTCCTGCTCCCAGCAGCTGCTCTTTAGGAAATGAGTCCTACATATTTATTTGGACAGCAAAGGAAAAAGGGTATTATGTTGTTTTCTACTTCAGGAGAAGATATATACATTGGGAATGTGAAAAAGACCTCTCTCAGTTCTGAGAAAGGTGACAAAGCCTGAAGAGCTGCACAACTTATAACATACCATGACATAATTTCTGTGTCAATCAGTTAATAATCCCTTGCTCAGTGCATGGATTGTCACGTCTTTTTAACTCACAAACATTTTATCCTTTCCATGTATATTAACTATAACCTTCAGAAAGCATNGCTTCACAATTAAAATCAAAGAAAAAAAAAAAAAAAAAAAAAGAGTTGTTGGTTTCTTTAAGCAGTTGAGTGTGTCCTTCTGTGGAATATCATTAATTAAAAACATGTAATGTGGATTCATAAAAGACAGGAATTCACACTATAACCATCTCAGTAAAGTACAGGGCATTTCAGTAACTTCACCACAGAATTTGGCTGTCTGAAGAAGATGATGGTCACTTGAGGAAGAAAAACAATATCTGATTACCTTGATAGCAGAATTTTGTCATTAATGAGCATCCTCTCAGACTGCTCCAATTCCGTTCCCTTTTGTCACGGTGTTATCCGAGACAGTGACTCAAGGGAAACCGAGAAGGGAGAGAGAAAAGGGAAAGAAAAAAAAACTGCACCGCCAGTGGCCACGCGGCCGCCCGAGCAGAGCCGTGCGCTGCGGGGGAAAGGGAAAACAGCGGGAATAGATGGGTCTATTAAAAAAAAAACAACGGCACGATTTGAGAAGGAAACGGTAACTTTACTAAATCTAATAAAATTGAACAATTGAGAGAGAAACAGTTTCCAAACCAAATGCAGGGAGCTTACGGTAGGAGGAACTGCAGGGGAAGCACACGTGCGGACCCTCTACGGCAGCCCAGAGAGAGCGCGCCCCGGCCCAGCGCCGCCCGGCATCCGGTACCGAGCTCCGCCCCTCCCCTGCTCCCAACGGTATTAACTCCTTGGCTCCCGGCATGATGTTCTGATGTGGAATACCGGCACCAAAACTACAAAACCACAACACCTTTCTGAAGAAAGGAATACATTTAAAGGGAGTTCAGGCCTTCTGCCCAACCTCGACCTAGGCTAGTACAAAAGGTACACGCTCCTGCTCCCAGCAGCTGCTCTTTAGGAAATGAGTCCTACATATTTATTTGGACAGCAAAGGAAAAAGGGTATTATGCTGTTTTCTACTTCAGGAGAAGATATATACATTGGGAATGTGAAAAAGACCTCTCTCAGTTCTGAGAAAGGTGACAAAGCCTGAAGAGCTGCACAACTTATAACATACCATGACATAATTTCTGTGTCAATCAGTTAATAATCCCTTGCTCAGTGCATGGATTGTCACGTCTTTTTAACTCACAAACATTTTATCCTTTCCATGTATATTAACTATAACCTTCAGAAAGCATTCTCAAACTCACTCCAGACTGCTAAAAGTAAAATGCTCTAGCACATAACTTCTGCATACTTAAGGGTGCCTTTTAAGATGCTATTAGTGCTTCCTAAAAGGACAATTTTATTTTTTTCATATTTTGACAAAGAAATTCAAACAAATACATGATTTAATATGGATGCTTTTAACACCTTAATACTGACAGCTACAGAACCAGTTTTCAACAACAGTATAAAAAAGAGAAGTGAGTTTCAAATGCAGGCAAGCAAGATGCTTTTTACAATGATTATATCAATATTTTGCAGGAAATTAGATTAATTAGAGATTAATTAGAGTCAATTCTAGTATCTAATTTCATGGTATATTTTCCATGGAAAACTTATCTATATGTAAAATAAGACTGAAACAGCTGTACCAAAAATCTAGTGACATTTGCAACAGTACTATCTACAATACAGCAAAACAAACTGAGAGGTTTTTGCCTTCTCCTAATCAGAAAGACTTTTGATTGCTGCTGCAAATTTTTGCCCTGCTTTTTACAGATAAGAAAAAAAATACACAAAGAATAACTACAGTGCAAATAGAGACAATATCCAGATTAATAAAATGGGGAAATAAAAACAAAATTAAAAAATAGTTTTCAAGTGAATGTGCTTAATGCTAGAATAAGGCAGTTTACAGGCAATTCAACTTCTCTTGAAACAGGACAGTTATTTGCAACAATGCATATTGAACAGCAACAAAATAATATCTGAACTTATAGAAATTATTTCCAAAGAAAGCAACTGATCTAACAGGAGCTCACTACCTAACTAACTAATAGCCAGATTTCTCCTTCCTGGAAAACTTCACAAAATCAACTCCATAGATTCACATTCTCATTACGCTTTGAGTTATATTTGGAATATAAACCACAATTGCATTATTAACTCTGTAGACACAAATTTCTGAGCTTCTTGCTATCCTTAAGCAGGTCCGTTATTACACATCACACAGCCAGAACAGCAAAATACCAGGCAATTTGCTCAGATATTACTGAAAAATCATGGGCTCACAAGTTGTAATTTTGAAACAAAATTAGCACAAAGAAATTTTGAAGCAGTCTGTATGACACATGCTTGACTGAAAGCTTACAAAATCAGTGTTAGTGAATTTACAACAGTACTGCAATATGGACTTTTTAGCAGAATGTTGTATTAATTATTGAGGTTAACATCGCAAGCTACTCCTATAAAGCATTTAAGTGTGAACATAAATATACACATGAGCAATCTTAGTGAAATACTGAAACTTATTCTGTATATCCTTATGGTCCTCAAAACCTAATCATTTCTGGAGTCCAGAATGAGAACAATGCCACCTGTACCTCTTTATCAGCGACACAGACAGTGGGATTGAGTGCACCNTGCAAATTTTTGCCCTGCTTTTTACAGATAAGAAAAAAAATACACAAAGAATAACTACAGTGCAAATAGAGACAATATCCAGATTAATAAAATGGGGAAATAAAAACAAAATTAAAAAATAGTTTTCAAGTGAATGTGCTTAATGCTAGAATAAGGCAGTTTACAGGCAATTCAACTTCTCTTGAAACAGGACAGTTATTTGCAACAATGCATATTGAACAGCAACAAAATAATATCTGAACTTATAGAAATTATTTCCAAAGAAAGCAACTGATCTAACAGGAGCTCACTACCTAACTAACTAATAGCCAGATTTCTCCTTCCTGGAAAACTTCACAAAATCAACTCCATAGATTCACATTCTCATTACGCTTTGAGTTATATTTGGAATATAAACCACAATTGCATTATTAACTCTGTAGACACAAATTTCTGAGCTTCTTGCTATCCTTAAGCAGGTCCGTTATTACACATCACACAGCCAGAACAGCAAAATACCAGGCAATTTGCTCAGATATTACTGAAAAATCATGGGCTCACAAGTTGTAATTTTGAAACAAAATTAGCACAAAGAAATTTTGAAGCAGTCTGTATGACACATGCTTGACTGAAAGCTTACAAAATCAGTGTTAGTGAATTTACAACAGTACTGCAATATGGACTTTTTAGCAGAATGTTGTATTAATTATTGAGGTTAACATCGCAAGCTACTCCTATAAAGCATTTAAGTGTGAACATAAATATACACATGAGCAATCTTAGTGAAATACTGAAACTTATTCTGTATATCCTTATGGTCCTCAAAACCTAATCATTTCTGGAGTCCAGAATGAGAACAATGCCACCTGTACCTCTTTATCAGCGACACAGACAGTGGGATTGAGTGCACCCTCAGCAAGTTTGATGATGATGCTGCTTAGCTGAGAGGTGCAATTGACACAGTAGGCAGCAGGACCTGGAGTGCTGGTTGTTGAGAAATTCAGTGTGAGCTTAGAAACAAGATGGAGACTGACTTTTTAAATGATCTGATAGCAATAGAATAAGGAAGAATGGTTTTAAACTAGACGAGGGGAGATTTAGGTTAGATGTGAGGAGAAACTTCTTCACTGAGGCTGGTGAGGTGCTGGCACTGCTGCCCAGAGCTGTGGGTACCCCATCCCTGGAGGTGCCCAAGGCCTGGTTGGATGGGCCCTGGGCAGCCTCGTGGGGGCATCCAGCTGCAGCAGGGGGTGGGGCTGGGTGGTCTGTAATGTCACTTCCAACCTAAACCATTCTATGGTTCAATGATATAATTCTATAAAGGCTTTTGATACTAGAATGTTTATTTTCTAAGTGTTTGACAAATAGCATAGCACATGTTCATATAGTCCTTCTGCTAGTCACTTGAAAGGGAAAAACGACAGGCCCAGTCCTCAGTTTTTTCAGATTCTGTGTAGTTTTCTAAAACAGGGCTGAAACATTATGCCCTGTTTTACACTGCTACTGCAAACTAGAACGTTTACAACAGTAGAGAAAAAAATTATCAAATCCATTCTCTCCACATTGAGAAGGGCTGCAACACACACAGCTGGAGAAAAGTAAAATAGGAATGGAATGAAATGTATAATCCCCTCAAAGCAATTGGACTTATTCTCACGTTAAGCTGAACAAAACCATTATATATAATTATTATAAATTGAATGCAGTACCTGATATAAAAAATGTGTTTTACCACTTTGCAGAAACGTTGCAAAGGTGACAGATCTGCAAAGTGAACCACACCAATAAATTGTTACTCCATGTTTACAGTTTTACCTGTCTCTTAATCTAACATTAACATAAATAAATACTCAAGATTTTCACCAGTGAACAAAACCTCCCTTCCTTCCCCAACCACCACCACCCGAGGAGAACATTGGGAACAAAGGAAGGAGAAAGAAGACAATAAAGGTTCTTCAAACCTGGGAAAAGGCAGAGCAGAGGGGGGTATTTTGCTGCCCCAGTCCTGCCTGGTAACACTGGTGCAGCAAGCAAAGATCCTGGATTACAACAGCCCTTTTACTCATTGTTTCAACAACACAGCCATCAGGATCCGTGTGGCTCAGCTCAACCAGTTTGGTCATCTCCAACATGAACCACAGGTTCAGTTGATGAGAGCAGTTAAGAAACCATTATTATGCACATCTAGACTTTAAGGCAAAACATCATTCCAGACAGATGTTTGAATTTCTTCACATAACAGTCATTAAAGCATAGGAGCAGAAGCTGAACAGGTCCACTTGAGCTTTGTGTCACAGCTGTAACATGCTAGCAGGGGTCACCACTGCCTTTCATTTCACCCTAGCAATTATCACACCACACAGCCTGTGAACTCTGCAGCTGCTGTGATCTCGTAGACTTCTAGGGAATAGAAAAGCTCTGAGCACCAGGACAAAGTACATAGGCTGATAGAATGTAGTTAAGAGATGCAAACTGCCAACACCCTATTGGCCAGAAAACTCTGCTTTCCCTCAAAACAGCAAAAAACATAGCCCTCTGATGGCACTGAAAGATAAGAAATGACTTTTCAACACCAATGGAAAACCTAGTAAGTATAGAAACAGAACCTATAAAGCAATAATCGTGGTGTCCACTGCAAACTGCAATTTTTAGTTCATCACACAGTTCCCAAAAAACAGAGAAATACCATTATCTTCAGCAACAGAAATCAAAGACATTACAACCCGTTATGTGAAAAGCTATCAACTTCAATGCCCTGCATTTTTCATAACAGAACCCACACTAGGTTGCTATGATAACATAACTTGAACAAGAGCTTTGCTTACAATATAGGTTTAGCACTCCAATTACCTGATGATAAAAGATTTTCTCCCATCTTGAAATTTCATTGGCCTATACCAATCTTGTTGTCATCACCATTAAATTAAGTTAGATGCATCTACTGGGCATTTTCCTGTAACTCACAGTAATCTTCTGAACTCAGAAGATGCAAAATACAGAATTTACACTTCTGGATGCAAAGTCATGCTTGGCCTTAACCACAGCAACTCTCCACTCCAAGTCAGGACTCAAATCAGTCTGTTTGTCAGCATATAACCCGACTTATGTAGACAAGTGCTGATGAAGGACCGACTCTTATTTTTGCTGAAGTTGATAGTAAAACTCCCACTGACTTCAGTAGGAACAAAAACCAGCATCAGATCTCTATAACTTATTACTATTCTCTGCAGAGCACCATATGCATTTCCCATCAGCCCCCTGCAGAACGATGATGGTCTCTCAGCTTCCTAATAATATCACATCACAGAAAAGCACCTCTGACTGCCAGCATTAATTTAACTTCTATGACCACCTGAGGAATACTGTTTGACTTTAGAATATACCCTGAAGAGAAGAGCCAAGCCCTATGGAAGAAGAACCAGGGCCAGACCAACACTAACGTCTCTGTGATAACCCTGTAACTAACAACAAAACTGCAATGGCATGTTTTAAGGAGATTTTGTATTTCTATTCCTCTCTGCACAACATACATCTAAGTTTGCAGAATAATATTTACTTCTGGATGCACGAGCACTTGCTTAGATATTTAACAGAAAATTACTATTAAAAAGCAACATAAATAATTTCAATCAGATAGAAAACTGTACTTTAAAAATGATGCTGAAATACATTTTGATAGTCTGGGTTAAAAAGAAAGAGAATAAAACTGTTACACAATTAAAACCACTTGTTTGTTTTATTGGGTATAAAATTGTGTGCAACTGTTTTGGAACTGCAGGAGAAATGCATGTTGCTGGCTTCTGCACACAGAAGATGTAAAACACAGTTAGTTAATAGTCCTTTCATGAGAATTCACAAAGGAAGCAAAAAAGTTCTTTTCCTCTTGAAGACTTCTAGAAATAGTCAGATTGACCATTAGTATTTAATTCATAAACATATGACAAATGAAAAGCTAGAGTTCATCTTCACATCTTCAGGGGCACTTCAGTCTTGACCATGATTTGCCCCCTATACTACTAACTAGTAGTAATTTACTAAATAAAATAATAAAAATAAGTAGTACTAATTTACTAATTAGACCTTCTTGAGTGAGCTGATAGATAGCACACCTAGTAGCTTCCCACAGAAACCAGTTTTGCACAGGAAGCATTAGCACCCAATTCCTAGGTCCAGTGTGGAACGCACTTAAACTTGCCTTGCCCACTACATAGCAACCACCTCACAAATGACAGGTGCTACTTAGCAGTCTGAAGGTGAAAACATTCCTCTGGGAAGAAGACACGTGTGGCAGTGGGGCATTCCAATTCAAATAATGTTTAGAAATTAACACAGCACAGGATTCTCATGTGATACGGGAAGTTTTATTCCAATTCCCTTGCCTGGCAAGCATGCCCAAAATTCAGCAATGATAGTGCATAGAAATGCAACAAATATTCAGTTCTACATTCGATATATCATCTCAGGATCTGTAACTGGAAATCAGCAACCAACAAGATTTCTGTTCTAAAATGTGCTACTGAAAACAATGACTTGATGTCATAGTACAAGAGAGAGCATCGACACCTGACCACAGAAGATGCAATACAAACTATTGGCATGTATCCTAAGAAAAAACATTCAGAAACGCTTTACTTACTGTTCAACTAATTAACACATTATGACTGTGTTCATCAGAGTGAGATGACGCAGTAATACTATATGTACCCATTCGCTGCTTTTCTGTATCAAACAGAAACTGTGCCAGCACGTTGATAAAACAACTTTCTGCACTGAGGTACTTGCTGCACTGATTCTGCAGTACGTTTTAGAACCTACACAATCACAAAGGCAAAGAGCAGCACTGTGGCAAAGTACAGGTGCTCCTACTTTTTCTTTGCTGAAAGAGATTGTAAAGATGAAGCGTTTGCCCGCTCTTTAGCAGGTGCTTCACAGAACATCACATGTATAAAGACAACTTAATTGTACACATTTTATACAAGTGAATTACTAAACAAGAAATCAAGATTTTCCTCCAAATAAGAAATAAGGATATAAAATAAAAACTAATTCAGAAGTACTTCGCAAGTGCTGTAGCGCCCTCTGCAGTTGACATGCACGTTGTGCAGCTCCACCTGCACAATGTTAACAAGGAGGCCTTCCTGGCAACGAGCAGGAGGTCAATGGAAAAATCCCTCCATACTGAAACCCAGAAGAATTACCATTTCTATGATATTACTTGGATTTTTTGAATCGTAGGAAAATCGTGCATTGATTTTTTAATTCTTCTCAAGGTGCTGCCTGTTAAAGGATGTGGAAACTTTCTGCAGCTGCTGTTCAGAGCTGCTCAGATTCCTCAGTGGTACTTCTGGTATTTACTTTCTTGGAAAGTGACAGAAAGTTGCAATGCCTCCTCTGCTAATTTTTTTTTAATGGTTATTTCTAGTAAGTATCCAAAATAAACTGCTTTTATAAAAAGCTGCATTAACTCACTCATCAGTAATGGTTCAGACATTTGCACTATTACGTCTTCATTTCTTAAACGAGGGAGCCCAGAACTGTACACAGTACTCCAGATGCAGCCTCACCAGGATACAGCACTCTCTTTTTAATGCCCCCCAAGATATCATCGGCCTCCTTGGCCAACAGAGCACACTTCTGCCTCATGGCCAACCTGCAGTCCACCAGGACTACGAGTTCCTCTCCAGCAGATAAGTCCCTAACCTGTACTGACACATGTGCCTATCGCTCCCCAGGTACAGGACTCTGCACTTGCCCTACTTGCATTCCTAATATATATAATTATACTACAGATAATTTTGTGTTTGCAACAAAAGCCCATATTTAAAACTTATTCATGATCTTTCCCATATACTTCTGTAGAAGGCTTCTGGAATTAAAATAATTTTCTTACTCAAATTTACAAATAAACTTTTATACCTTTGAGAACTTTGGGAGGAAACAAATTTCATGTTATAAAACTGCTGTTTACATTTTTCTGATAATCTGAGTCCACTGGAGATGGCCATCAGATCACTGCATTCAGATTAATGAATATACGTAACGTCCTCAGAAGAATTCTGTGCAACAACTGCATAATTCCAAAGGCCCAAATCCTACAATGCAACAGCTTGTAAAGGGAAAGTATAAATTAAAGCAGCATATGGAGAATACTCGCTTCTGCCCTGAGGACTTCTGGTCATCAATATCAGTTATGTGGAATGAATGATACACTCTTCCCGTGAGGTGCAGAATGCTTTAGGGTCTACAAAAGTAACTACAGACAAGAAAAGATTCCATGGTGCTGTAGTTCATTTTGCAGCATTTCTTCACCCCGGTGTTCTCTACTATGGAGGTGGGGGAAGAAGCAGCCACAAAGTGAACCCAAGTAAGAAGAGTGAAGTCAAGATGCACAGAAAGAAGAGAGCCTAAGCAAGAGAGAATTAAATATGGAAAGAGTAGTTAAGTAGGAGATCTGTTGTCACACTTCTGTAGAGCTGCATGACATAACTTGCACAAGTCACTTTTATGGCTTACTAAATACGATATATTATTAATGCTGCTGGAAGGAGATGGAATAGAAATAAATTGTTCTGTATTTGTAGATGCTTGTGTGTGAAATGGATGGGGAAAAGAAATCTGTGGAATGATATTCAGGCATATAGTTTTGAGTTCAGAATACTTGCATTAAAATTTGTTCATTGTTTAGTCTGATTTTTATTTATTATTATTTTCTCCCACTATAATTAGGTTCCAAATGGACAGTTCTTATTATAAATTTCCTCAGAGGCACCTAGTTGAAAAGGTTTCCATATCAAATTATGTAATTATTATCTTCAAAGTTACACTTGATGTAACAGAATAACACCATTGAAGCTGGGCTTGCTGACACTGGCTTATCTTTATAAACGTTTATAAATATACATTTCCTCCTTTCTAAGATTTTATTTAAAGCAGTCAATACTTGAGAGTTGTGTAGTTAATGAAGCTACAGCCATGATCCCCTAGCTCAACATTTCAGAAACGTTCCAAAGAAACACAGAATTGCTTTAATAGCACTTTTATAATCTACAAAATTGATAAGAGTTTTCTTCTAATTGTAATTATAGGACAACTATCAGAATAGAACTATTCAGTGAGATAAGCTGTACAGAAAAATAAACTGGGACACAGGAAGAGGGGAAATCTATTAGCTCTATAACTGTGGCTTTATAACGTTCGCCAAAATATTTTTTCAGGACTTTTTCTGAGGGAATTTTCCTCACCAGTTTTATTTTTAGAACACTTTCCAGATCTCGTTTGTCTTTTTCTCTATTTTAGGTTATAGTTCTGAAGTACCTGCATTCAGAGGAAAATTAAAGATAAAATACGTTCAACTAATTAAATTTGATGACTACAGTAATAATTCCTGGTAATTGTAACTCAGTGCATTCATGTGAATTTTAGAGCTCAGTAATTACTTACGACTGTTTTTTGCTCTTTTTTCAGGAGAAATAGCATATAAGAATACTTGAGTGAAGAGATGGTTGTTTCCCCAGAACAATTTATGGAATGGATTAGAAAAGGAGGAAGCGAGCCATTAAGCCAATTTCAGCTGGAAGTCTAGAAAAGCACTGGAGTGGATTTATCCAGAATCGTGGATGTCTCTCTGGAATTTTACTCAGAAATCAGTGTTTACTGTATGATTTAAAAACTGTCCTTTTGGCTGCTATCTCCAGTTTTTTGGAATATTAACACAGGTATTTATAATACTGTGTTTTTGACAGAGAACTTATTGGGAAATAAAAATGAACGCAGCAGCCGTTCTCACACTATCCTCACCATGGTAAAAGTGCTCCTCTACGAGGAGGTTGGGCTTTTGAATGACACAATCTTACCATGCCCTCTTTTTCTACATAATTGGAAGCAGAAAATAAAGCAACTTTGTAGATGCAAACTGTGAAGGAGCAGTGATGGTGTCCCACTTGGTAAGATGTTATTACATTGGCATTTAAACAGAACATTCACTGTGAGAAGAATGAAATCTTACACCATTACAACCGTGTTTTGTTGTAAATTTCTATCAGATATTTTTTAGGTACAAATCATGCTTGTGATTCATGCACGAAGACACTCCTGGGGTGTTATCTAGATGATATCCTCCCACCACGAGGAATTGTGACGTGGTTATAATTTCTAGACAATTTTTGCTAGACTGAGGAGTGTTATACCCTTTCCAAGGCAGTAAGGGGCTATTATCAGTGCTCACATTTTTGATAAACATAGCTTCACCTGTGACTGTTTCTAGTCACTGAGAAGCTCAGTAAAATAACTTCTTAAGTAGTCAACCAGCAAGTTTTTCACATTTTGCTGTTAAACGACATCTCTTCCTACAGAACGCAAGTGGCCTATATCTGTAATGGCCAGAAAGTTCACTTTTCCAAAGGTGAATCTACTTAGCATCAGTGGATTACTACTATATGAAATACCCTAAGCTAAGTAATACACCCCTGATCAGACTTACAGGGGTTTGGTTTTGTTTCATCAGCTGTGCTATATGAGAACAGCATTCAGGAGGAAACACAGTGCAGTCCAATCTACCTAGAAATCCTGGGTCTGAATTTCAATAT
Organism: Odontophorus gujanensis; assembly: GCA_013399175.1. Lineage (NCBI taxonomy): Eukaryota > Metazoa > Chordata > Aves > Galliformes > Odontophoridae > Odontophorus > Odontophorus gujanensis. The sequence continues at coordinate 151,542 of VXAB01000925.1, read as the reverse complement.
TTTAAAATATGGTTGGGTCCTCTTGATTTCAAAGCAAGCAGTTTTGTGCCTCAAAAAATGCTGGGAGACCCAGTCAACAACTGTCAGGTTTTGTTTTATTTACTTTGACGATGGGGAATGTGATGTTCAGTCCAGAATTACCAAAAAATAAAAAGGAAGAATAAAAAGGATCTCATGAACACAAATAAGGATACTTATGGTAAAGAATAAAGAAATGTTGTCTTCATTTTTCTATAAATAAATGCTGAGGGTTTGGGGGAATGCCTTTTTTAGTAATAATAAATTAGCTTTGACTTATACAAGCAAATTTCTTGGACCACACAGAAAAACCTGACAAAAATTAGGATCATAGCTCCAACCAGGAAGTTTGAAACATTACATTTGTTATGATCCTTCCACGTACATTCTCTTGAAGAATATGGCAGCACTTAAGAGTTGTCAGGAAACAGAGAGAGGGTGGTAAAGAGATGATGGTAAACAGAGACAACTCCCTTTTACAACAAGTGATTTTAGGTCAGGTTATATCAATATCAGTAATCCTTGATATTGGTCATTTTGAGAAGGTCATTAGAACTGAGGGTCTTTAAGATGGTTTTTAAACAAAGTATGGATGAAATAAACTGACAGCTGTAATTCTACTGCAGGGAAATGATGACCTCAGTTTCATCGTGGGCAACTGACTTACTTGACTAATAAATACACTAATATTCTTTGAAAGATGTGCACTATTTCCACTACAATATTAGCTTCATAACCAGGTATACACATCATCAAATAACCAAATATTGCATTTTCAATATTTAATCAAACTGGATTGCCTTACATACTCGACTTCCACTTTTCGTATCTTTATTTGCTTTGAATGTCTATTAGTAGCTGCTCAGTTAGAGGCTAAAAATCATACCTTTCATTTCACCATTTTTACCTAATAAGATGCAAGGCGTGCAGTCCTGCAGTTGTTTATATTTATTGATCTGTTATGCAGATGAAGATACACTAATTAGATTTTTTTTAGGATATCATTCTACAAAACAGGGAGGTTTTTGTAAAAACAAAAAATTGTTATACCCATTTCTGTAATTAGATTTAATGACTTGAATCCATGCGGCATCTACTTGGTTTCCATACAACTCTGTGTGAGAGCAAGAATTTACACTAGCAGATCCAGTTGTAGTATCATGGTCAGAACCCTAAGACAACCTCCACTCAGAAGTACATAAAAATTGTAAAGCAGTGGGAAAACAAATGACTTGAAAAATACTTTACCACATTTCTTAAACTCTATGAGCTATAAGCATCATACGTAAACAAATGCTGTTCACAACTCTCATTCCAACAAACCTAGGAATTATGAAGCAAAAATAACATACTCTTTCAAATTGTTGGGAGATAAATCGTAGCTGAGAATCTGAAATAGTAGACTGGACTTATTTCTGTGGAACTTTACCTTGGAGATGTGAAATTTTTCTCTTTATAAATATTCTTAACAAGTCCATTGTAACAGTTCCTGCAAGCACACAGTGATACTTTACAATCACCCACTCCTTTTAACTTCTGAAACTTACTTTACATGAAGTCAGGTTTTTCTGTCTATTTGTTTGTTTCCTATAAAAGCATTTCATTTGGGAACATGAATTTTTATTCTATTGTTGAACAATAACACAAACAATACACTGATAAGAAGGCAACCCAGACAAGTGTACCATTATTTTTCTCTTGCACTGGTTTAAAACCATGAGTGGATACATGGAAGATTGTACTTTCTTACATCAGTGTTGGTAGTTAGCAGACTTTTGGCATGGAAAAAGTTATTTTCCATTCTTTCTTACATACCATTAGTAATTAAATCAGTGGGGAGTAACATGTAGCTTCTGCCTTGGCCTTATCAGTGCAAATTAAACCTTTAAACCATTTCTACAACTTGAAAAGTAATTGTGCAAATTCAAATATTTGGTAAATAGAACAGCCACAGATAGATAAGAGGTCTATTTCTTTAACTTCACATACCATATGTAAAAGACAAATCAGAACCGTGAAACATTCCTCTAACACTGTTTTCCAAATTTTAACCAAATATTTTCAAAATATTTCACATAAGTTGCTCATGGGGTATGTAAAAAAAAAGCACACGTACCCATACATTTCTACACGCAGCCTCAGAAATCCCATTTGAATGTAATTTCTTTAAATTACTAAAGAATAAAGAACACAGTCCTGATTATCTGCTTGAGTTCAAATAAAGCCACGCACAGAAAAATATTTAAAAATAGAGGCTATACCTTAGTATGATTTTAAAAGGTAAAGAGCGTGCTTATATACCTATATACGTCCATTATATTATAAATCTTTTCTAACATTACACAGTCACGTGTTTGTAGTCACGACCAAATCTGAATGCCATCGTTTCAAAAACTTCACAGGCTGAGATTAACTGGTAATGTATTTGCCAGTAGAGGGAGCCAATTTTACTCCACAAACATAAGTGAAAACGAAACCAAATCCTGTTTTGTTTGTTTGTTTGTTTTTAACGGGAGAATTCTCAGTGCTTTTGTTTGTTTGTTTTTGACATTTATTAAGTCAGAAAAGATATTTTAAAATATCTTTTCAATTATAAATGCACTGCCTTATTTGACGGTCTCTAGAATACTTACACAGTAACACAATTTTTCAAAAGTATAGGTATAAATGCAGAAAGCAATGCTCTTCAAACATTTCTTATCTTTTCGTTGATATTCCTTCAATTATTCAAGTAATTTAGAAAGCAAAAAGCTGCCCGAATGAATGTTGGCAGACAACACATATGAAACATGAACTTAAATTAAAGCGCCTTACCTTGTGACGTTTAAAGTCATTGCACTTATAACAGGTCCAGGAGGAGAATGGAAAACCATCTTCTTTACTGGATGGGACAGCCACAGTTTTCTTAAATACAGAAGGGTCAGCAGAATGGCTTAGATTAGGATGGCAATAGATTAGGATCAGATGTGTCTCCTTTCATGCCCTCAACTGAAAGAAGGAAAAAAAAGAAAAAAAAGGTCCAATCTACAACGTAATTGATTTTATTAAAATAATTTTCATGTGAAAATACATAATGGAATAGTCTGAATAGCAATCTGCGTTAAATAAAAGCATACTGCTACTTAAACTTGCATTTGAAACTTTAAGGAAAAATTTAAGTAATTAATTACATGAATTTACAGTTTAATACAATCTTTTTAAGAATGTTGCCCAGAGAGCTTGTGGAGTCTCCTTCTCTGGATATATTCAAGACCTGTCTGGCCACTGACCTGTGCGATATACACACTGCAGGGAGCCTGCTTTAGCAGGGGGTTGCACTCAATGACCTCCATAGGTCCCTTCCAGTCCCTATGATTCTGAGCTTCAGAAGCTCTCCAACTGCAACCCAAGAGCTGGTCATGGTGAATTTTTCCCATTTCTTCTGATTTCTGTACAAATTGCTTACAGCAAATGTCTGTTATTCCTCAACACCGCTCCTGATTGAAGCCAAAGCAACACAAGGACAGTGAGCAGGGCAAGCAGATGGCTGATGACGCCCGTCATAACAGAGTGCTTCATAACCTATCCTGAGCTGAACCACGGCGCCATCGCTCAGGTGCGCGTTGCTGCACGTGCAGCAAAAGCCCGACGCCATGTTTGTTGCACCCCACGCCACCTCAGCGTGCCTCGCGCCCTCGCAAAAAAAGGCGGGCTCGGGAAAAAGCCCAGCAGCCCGCTTCCACCCGCGCCCGGCATTGGTACGGCCCGCTTTCCTGCGGGGAGGAGCGCGCATGCGCACTGACGCTGCGGCCGGGCTCGGCCCCCGCTGCAGCGCTGACGGACGCGGTGAGCCCGCCTTCCCTCGGGGGTCCCCGCGGGTGGGCTACTGCCACAGCGCCGCCTGACGGCGGGGGGAGGGACAGCCGGGCCGGGTTAGCGGAAGGGGGACGGAGGGGGTTACCCGCTGCACACACACGCAGCCGGCGTGGGTGCGGGGAGGGGCCATTCCCCCGCGGCTCTCTGTGACAGCCTTCGTGTAATGGGGGTATGGCTGTGGGAAGGTGTCAGCGTGCGCTTCAGCTCCCTGCTTGTGCTTATTCACTGCCTTGCCCCTACGCCGCCGCACTGTGAGTCAGTTTAACCTGAGAGGAAGCATGATGAGATAACGACTCCTTTTTGATCCCCAGGTAATTCTGGAAGCTATGGACATACTCTTCAGAGTACGAGGGGGCTTGGATTTGGCGTTTCAGCTGGCTACGACTGATGGTGTGTCTGTAAGGCTGTCAGATTTAAAACAAAACAAAAAAAAAAAAAAGAATTGTTTAAATGCTACTTAACAAGCTACAGTGTTTGTTTTCTTGTCATTTCACTGCATCATAAATTCATTTGAGTTGGAAGGGGCCCCTGAAGGCCACATGGTCCAACCCCCTGCAGTGAGCAGGACACCTACAGCTCCATCAGGTGCTCAGAGCCCCTCCAGCCTGACCTTGGCTGTCTCCAGGGATGGATTTTGCCTGATATTTTCTTAATAACATAACTTTGAAAGAGTTGGAGTGCAGAAACTGCAAATCTAAGCTAACAAGTTGAAGAAACACAATTGAGCATTACAGCAGAAGCTCGCTGGGCCCATAACCCAGAGGCTGATGGGTCAAAGCCATTCTGCTAGGCTCTCATTTGATTGTTGGACTAGACCATCTTAGCTAATTTGGTTATGTTTTCCAGAATTGGCCTGCAGATGAACTGTACTCCCTTTTTCCAAAAAATTCATTGTGCTTTAGGGCAGAGGTTTTTGGGAAAAAAAAAATCTGAAGTCAGTGACATGCAGCTCAGATTTAATCTTTCCAGGGCTTACCGAGAAGATCAGATATAAGCATATGCAGAAGCTTTTCTATTCCCACAAGCTTGCAACTGTAGGCTTAAGAATGACTGATGGGAGAATCAGCAACAACATAGGTTGTTATTTGATCATTCAGAAACTGAGGGAAAAAAGTATGCTTTTACTGAGGCAGACCTGCCAAGTGAAATCTCATCTCAGTTTTTGTTCACAGTCATTTTTCTGATTATAACAGCACTTGCATTTATATTCATTGTTTAAAAAGTGATTTTTTAAGAAATGTTTGTCCAGCAGCCATCACAGAAATGAGAGTTAAGTTAATTTTGTACTTACTGTGTTTCAGAAGCCTCAGCAAAAAGTGCATTAAAATACGTTTTCAGTGATCTTGCAAATAAGCTGTCCTCAGATGTTCTTGTATTAAGAATTTGCCACAGTTCAGTCTATGTGTGGCCCAACAATGGTATCAACACTGTTCCAGAGCTGACTGATGATTCTGCTTGTAAGGAGATAAAACGATTTATACAGTGAGTATATTTAAAAAATAAGATGATGATTCTGTAGAGGATTAATTGCATATTCTAGAAATTGCTCTTTCTGTTGATGCTTCAGCTTTGATCAAGATGACGAGACCCGCCGAAAATTTGGCAAGAAAAAGGATAAAAAGCTACAAGATACGGTACGTGTATTGCCTCACTAATAATTTCTTACAACCTATTACTTAAAAGTTGTTAATCTGCCCTCTCTAGCCTTATCTATACAACAGGACATTTAAATGACTTAGAAAAACCCCTTTAAAGTCATTGAGACTTCACATGAATGTAGATCAATACACAGTTTTAGTCCTTAACCCAGTTATTTCATTACCCGATATCAAACTTGGTGCAATTTCCCTTTTGCCCTCTTGGAGCATGGATCACTGGGTATCACTGTTGGTATCTTTATTCTGTACAGCAGCAGGTAATCAATATTGACCTCATGTTAGAGATGACATCTTCATTAGATGCTTTGTCTCCAGTCATCGAAAGAGAAAATAAGGAGCACCACTACGTTAATATGACATTGCCAGTTGATGTTGTTGTATCCGTTTCTCCAGAAGAAATGTGGGGAAAGTAAGTGTTATCCTGAACTTGTAATTTTTCCAGTTTATTTTCTAGTTTGTTTTTCTTGTAAGCAATAAAGGAAAGCTATCATTACCTTGTGTCACGTTAATAAAATAGCATATAGCATTCTTGTGCTGAATACAGAACCGTTGCTGAGCAAGGAATAGAGAAAGGAAGGGAGAAAGGAAAGCATTATAAGAATGACAAGAGACCCTATAAGTCACCGTGTATAAAAGCAGAGTTGGAGTACATCTGATGACTGTAATCTCAGAACTATGCTAAGGGAAAGGTGAAGGTGGGAAACCACAAAGTCTTTGTATTTCTTTACATTTTTTCCATAAGATTTGATTGTTGGATGGGTGAAATGCAAATATATATATACAATGACTCTCTCTCATATATATATATATATATCTCATATATATATGAGAGAGAGTCATTGTAACATGCATTTCAGCAAACCCAGGCAGGAGGCTAGGGTACCTGCACTTCAGAGGGCTGAATCACCAGAGAGTTTCTGTTTCTGATACAGCTTCTTGGAGCAGTTTTGTGCTTTGAGCAAAGCACACTGAAGTTACTTTCTTCCCTGTGGGAGCGGATTGAAGGAGTGAGTTCAAGGAAGTGCAAATGCACATGTGTATTGTTTACCCAAGCTATGAAAGTGATCCACCATCACTGTTCTACTAGTTAAGTGTTGTCCCTTATAATTCACAGGGTACAAAATCTCCTGGTAAAAGCAATTCACAAGCAATTAACCGATATGGAAAGATGCATCATGAAATACATGAAGGGAACATCAATTGTGGTACCGGAACAGTTTCATTTCATGTTACCAGGAAAAAATCACCTTGTGACAATTTCATATCCAACAGGTATTTCAGATGACCAACTGGAAAGTTACAGAAAGGTAAAGTGTTTCCATTTAGCCAGTGTACAACAAATACTGAGATAATATGGTTTTTATGATTAGTATTGTTATCACTGAAGCAAGTGTAAATCTTTCAATTCAGCCAATGCAAAAATACTAACATATTGATAATTTTTTTTCAATTGTAGGTGCATTATACCACATGTAAAATTGATCTACTAGAAACTACTTTTATAAAATGTTTTGTTTCCTTAAGAAAATGGGATTCGATACTACATAGGATGTATTTTAGATTAAACCAGTCTGCATTGTATTTCTGATTCTGGATTCCCTGAGCACCCTGCTTACAGATGACTTTGATCATAATTATTACTGCTTAGATTTAGCAAGCTTCCTGAAAGGATTAGGGGGTGGGCTGAATTTTTTCTGGTTGGTTTTGTGTTTTGGGGGTTGATGGGGGGTGTTGTTACTTACAGCTGAGCAACCCTGGCTAGATTTTGCTGACTTTGTTTTTGCCTTTTGGCTCAGCACATCCAGAAAAAGGAATATGGGTGAGGTGTAAAAATGTTGATACAACAATCCCTTGAGACTGAAAGCTCTCAAAACTGATCAGGTCACTCATTTACACATACTGAGAGTGGGGAAATAGTCTTTTCCCTGTTTAGATGAGTAGAAGCTGTGCGGATTTTTCATTCTCTTCTGGATAAAGTATTATTGAACCTAGTATGTTCCTTGCATTTCTGGGGGCCTCAGATGTGGGTGATGCCTTAGTCTCTCCTGCTCTCTCTTCTGTTCACTTTCCTCCACTGATTGCTGAACATTAATGTCATTGGGCTCAGTGTTTGGTGATCTGCATAAAATCTATTACCTGTAATACAGACAGCCTAGGTGATTTTATGATTTCCTTCCCTCCCAGGGTAAAAAAAAAAAAAAAATACAATATCTCTCTTCAGATGTAGCTCTGTTACAAAAAGAGCTCAATACTGAAAAATAGACAATCTGTTTAAGCCGTAAGCCTGAAATAACAGGCCCTTTGCATGGGAGGTGAGCCTCCATCAGCTTCCTTAGAGAAACAAGGTCTAGCACTAAACATACATGCTGAATATTAACATAATACAATCAGCCTAATTACATTCACTAAACTATTCTGTCAAGATTATAATTGATAACAGAGACAAAACCACTGAAATGTTTCTTTTAACCCCAAATTTAAGTTGTGCTCTTTGTTTTTATTCTAACTTCATGTAGGAATTGCATGGGTTGTTCAACCTGCCGTGTGACAGACCGTATTTCAAGAGAGCAAATGCTTACCATTTTCCTGATGAACCGTATAAAGATGGCTATCTCAGAAACCCACACCTGCACCTTACTTCACCTGGTACCGAGTCTGGTGGGGTAAGTTTAAACCCAAACATGATAAAGAAGTTATCTTTAATGGCAAATCTTAAATAAAATAAGTGACTTAGTTTCTATACCTTTTCTTTCTCATCTATATGATATTATCTAACTGGGACTCCTAAGCAAAATAGTTTCTCTGCACAAAATGGCATCATTTTAGCACGTCACGTTCCTCTGTTCTCCCTCCTGCCCAAATTGCATTGTCTTATAAAATAACATACACCTTTTCAGAGTGTACCTCACATTTTTAGTATGTATTTCCAAAGTTTTTCCGAACCAAAACAAGAAAATAAAACTACAACTAGAGATGTTTAATGGGCAACAGAGGAGCGATCACGTGTGAATAAGAAACCTTCAGTTCTTCCACTATTTGTAACTCCCTAACTAAAAGAAGTGACAACAATATACACTTTCTCTAAAAATTGAGCCTAGTGTGATCAGATCCGTTCGTATCATCGGTCTCTGTGCAGGTTTATTTGGTACATGGCACATACAGTTACCATCACTATATGCAAGATCGGATTGATGACAGTGGCTGGGGCTGTGCTTATCGATCTCTGCAGACTGTCTGCTCTTGGTTCAAGCAGCAAGGTTACATTGATGCACCTATACCAACACACAAGGACATTCAACAGGTACAAAATGCTTACACAGATTAACTGTTTTATATTTATTTATCTAGAAAAGGTTGTAAAGATTATTTTAGACTGACAAACAGTGCAGCAACAGAAGATGCAATAGTGCCATCCCTTAGGATAAGAACATGCTTATAAAGGTATTGGTCAGGATTTAGTTTAGAAAACAATACTAGAAAAAGCAGCTTACCTCCTTCCAAGGGCTGGCAGAACCTCAAAAAAGAGGTTACTCCCTTGTCAGCTAACCCTTAAATGAGAGCAAGGAGGGATGGACCCAAGGCCTGCCTCAGGTCTCTCAGGTGCTCCCTGGGTTAGCCACGCCTCCTCACCTGGTGCTCAGTCACTGGTTCAGGCTGCAGCCTAGCAATTCCCAAACACAGATTAATACATTTGAGACTTCACATTTGTTTGTTATCTTAAATCTCTTAAACTGAACTATAGTATTCCATTAGTTTTAACAAGATTTATAGTAGGAGAGCTATCTCCAAATGTCTGGGTACAAGCAAGCTTCATTAAAATGGTTTTCTAAGTATTTCCTTGGATTAATGTTCTGCTAGAAACTCTGTTTATAATGCTTTCACTATTTTTGCCAAATGAAAGAGAACAAATGTTGCAATCTATCATATTAAAATCAGTTTTAAAACAGACTTCTGTCTGCAGTGTCAGCTGATTTAGTTCCCAGGTGTTATGCTCTGATTTACTGCTTTCTTCTGCAGTTTCATCTTTGAGAGTAGCAGGCTTTTTCTGTCACTTAAACCTTCATTTCCTTCTTTTTTTTTTTTTTTTGAATTTGAGTATGTTCATTTCTGTTTACGGCACTGAAGAAAAAGTGTAGGCTTGGGTAACTAACGATGTGTGCCTACTAAAAAATACCACAGTTATTTTCAGTCTCCTAAAAACAAAGTTTGGATCACTTGGTAAAATGACTTGCATGATACCTAACAGAGATGTAAGCAGTAAAAGAAAAACTGGGTTTCTTGAGCATTTCTCAGTCTGCCCCTAAGTGTAAAATCAATGTGTACCTATATGTTCCTGTAGCATGTCAGACTTCTGGAAGAGGGCAGCAGCTCTTCAGGGAAACTTTGTGGGCTTATGTGTCCCAAGTGGGAAAGGCACCTCAAGTGCTGCATGCAAAGAAGAGAGTTTATTTTAAATGCTAAGTCTCAGTGTTATTTCGGTGGCCTCTTCCTCAGGCTACTGTTTTATGGATCCTTTTCTGAGATGCCAGGCACTTCAGTCTGTGAAGCAGCTTCTCCACTGTAAATGGTATGCTCAGATATTACGCAGCTCAGCATCTCAGCTTGAAGTCTGCCTATCAGCCCAGCTCCACATTCTCTTCTTACTGGCATTGTTCTGTATTGGCATCCAAGTGACATCCCCAAAACTAAACCACAGTGACTGAATTCAGTAACCATCTGTTTGCTTCTGACTGGCCATGTCAAAACACCTGTATTTATACACCTATTTCTTTCACCCCAAACTTGGTGGAATAGTCTACCCTATGTTGTTGAGTTTTGCTTTACTTCATTGTGTTAATGTTGTGAAGGCCCTGGTTGATGCCGGAGACAAACCTGCAGCATTTGTTGGGTCAAGGCAATGGATTGGTTCTATTGAGGTGCAGCTTGTTTTGAATCAACTCTTTGGAATAACGTCAAAAATACTATTTGTCAGGTAAGACTGCGTACATTTTCAATAGTTCAGTAATTATTAAAGACATTTTCTGTAAATGGCGTAACAGGAACACAGTCTCTCAATCATAAGGCACACACTGACAGTAAATTATTACCCCATCCAGTGCAGGATTGAGGCAAATTGCTGAGCAGCCTGGAAATAGTGCCCCCTGCCCTAGATTTGTGTGACATTAAAACAAGGGATTTATTTCCCTTCTGACAATCCGACACTTTTATGTGCAATAAAGAACCCTATGAATACATTTAGGAGAAAAAGAATGATGCTCAGTATTTACCGGAAATAAAATTACTGCATTTCTACCACTTGGACAGCAGTAAGCAGAATAACAAATCTCTGAGCAATCTGTGATAAATAAAATAATGAAACAGGCTAACCTACATTCTGTCCAAAATACTGGCATTAGTTATATTTATTTAGACTAAATTCCACTGTGAATATTCTAAAAGAGCATGTAACTATGGTTACATATATTTTTAATGGTAGGAAAATAGTTTGTTTCTTCAACGTTTCCTAAAGTTTCATACAGCCAATTTTAATCTTTTCGTTCCTCAACTTGTTATTTCCACCTATTGTTTCTAGCAGCTGTGCTAGTGTGAACTTTTTTATTCCTGTGCATAAGGATCCAGAATACACGCCTTTGTGAAGCACTTAGGATCACTCACAGTTGCTGCAAGGGAGCACCAGTGTTTTTCAGGCTGAGCAGACATGTCATGCTATCCACTGCCAATGACCAGCTCAACAAGGCTGCGCCTTTCTCTCAGACTTTCAGCTAGCACCTCTAACTCTTTCCTTATACAAATAGGGCACAGCTGTAGCAGCAGCAGCACTGAATCCATTATTATAAATTCACTGTCCCATTTGCCAGAATTCCAGCTTCACACTCTGTCTGTGTTTAGTCCATCTCTCCAGGAACTGGTGAAGCAGACACCCAGTTTGTGTTTTGAAAACGTTAACCACAATGTGAAGAAATATAAAGACAGGATCTTAAGATCTGTATGTATTTCCTTACTTCCCCTTGCCAACACGTGCAGCTAGTCTGGTGGGCTTTTTTGGCTCCTGAAGGGAGCCGCTGGGCTTTGGTAGCCATGCCCATGGTGGTAGACAAACAGCAGAAGCTGGATAGAACCTGGGCAAGTCCAGGTGCTTCAGCAGCAGTGATGCTTACAGTGATTTCAATAGCCCAACCAGAAACTCTGAGGTTGAGTAAAGAGTACTGTTTTTCAGATTGTCCCAAGAGATTTTCACAGAAAAACTCTAAACCACAACAACCACTTTCTAATCAGTTGCCTGTGCAGTTAATGAATGTGATGGATAATTTAAAAAACTAAACCTTGTGAGGATGACAGATCTAACGTTCCATTTCTCACCTAGTCAGGGTTCTGAACTCGCTTTGCAAGGAAGAGAACTTGCTAATCATTTCAAGACTGAAGGAACTCCAGTTATGATTGGTGAGTACTTGAGTATCAGAGAATGCCAGTCATGATTCATGGCCATCCTCTGCTGAACTTCATTTCAATTAGTACTGGTTCAGTTTACAAGAGCTAGTCAAAACCCTGGAGCCTTGAGAACCACGCAATTTAGTCTGCCTGGTATCTTTTTCACTCAGTATTTCCCTCAACGATTAAACCTAGAACAAAAATCAGTCTGAATGATGTTTTCAAAGGCTGCTTTTTAAATCAGAAATGGAGAGAAGCTGATTTCTCCAGAAGTTTCATTTCTCTAGATGGGCAAATGTTCATACAGTTCCCAAAGCTTCCCACCTCAGAGGAGCAATGTTTATCTGGCTTTGAGGATGGGAGTATCATTCCGTATCCAAACTCATCATAGGAGCAGTGTGCGTGTTTAAATAATGCACAATGTTGGTATCGTTGCAGATATCATTCATAAGAACTTCTTAATTCGAATGAGAGTATTTCCAAGAAATCAGCAGTTCAAAATTACTTTTGACTAGTACTTTCACTTCAGACTTGTGTATTTAGACCATCTCAATGGAAAAAATGTAACAGTTTATCTCCCTGCTGTGTTAGGTGGAGGTGTTTTGGCTCACACCATACTAGGAGTGGCATGGAATGAAATTACAGGGCACATCAAATATTTGATTCTAGACCCGCATTACACTGGAGGAGAAGACCTGCATGTTATTTTGGAAAAGGTGAGACTTTGTGTCCACGTGCACACACACACATCGATGTATGCATATTCATTATTAAATAACATTTAGTCAACTAGAAACTGGCCATTCTGTGAGTTCTCTATTGAGAAGTGGGCTCCCCATGGGAAGTGCTGATCCCACTTAATGTGCATACATGTTAGCTGTTGTTAGTTTCTGAAATGCAGTGCTTTTGGAGAAGATGTATCACCGAGCATGTAAAATTATTACAGTGCAAACAAATGTTCTTTCTCAGAGTAAGTTTGTCGCTCCTTTGCATTGGAAACACCTCATTTAATTGCCTATTACTCTGTAAACTTAAAAGCTAAACTGATTTAGTAAATCACGGTCAGTGGCACACATGAAGAGCTCAGTTTGGCTCTGATCTATTTCTAAGAAGGCAAAGGTTCTTTGAGGGAAAAGAAATTACAGCTGTGACGAGTACAATGTTTCAGAATGGCATTAGTCTCTCTGCAGCAGCAGAAGGCAGTGGGATACAGAAAAAAGAGATGCTGCTTTTTAGAAACGGAGCTGGATGGCTGTGGGAGCAGGGACAGAAGCTCTGTAACGTCTGTTACTGTGTTTCCTGGGCACAGAACTTTCTGAAAACTGTCACTGCATTCTGTGGATACTTGAAAGCCATTCATACAGTTTATAATCAGTAAGATCTTAATTTAGCAATGGATATGTAAAACAGAACTCAAAGCAGATTTAAATTGTGTCTTTTTTTTTCTTGACCAGGGCTGGTGTGGTTGGAAGGGCTCGGACTTCTGGAGCAAGGATGCCTACTATAACCTGTGCCTACCTCAGCGACCAAAAGCTATTTGAATCTCAATCCCATGCAAGATCATGCTTAGCCACAATACTAGCAGGCCTAGAAGTAACTGTGTTGTTAGTTAGTAGATTAATACTTGAAATTGATCAAAATCCAGCTGAAATAGAAATGATACATACGTAATTTAAATAGACTATTGTTTTGTTTTGTTTTGTTTTTTTAATGAAACCTCTAAGAATAAGAGAGGTATCTGCTGTGAACTGTGCTTTTTACAAATTATTAAGTAACTAATACTCTTTCCTTCCCTTTGGCTAAGAACTTTGTGTATATCACCAAGGTTGGAAAAGACCTACAGGATCACCCAGTGCAACCATCCACCTATCACCAGTTGTTCTCACTAAACTACATTCCTCAGCACAATGTCTGAACGTTGTTCCTTGGACATCTCAGGGTCAGTGAGTCCACCAGCTCTCAGGCAGCCCATTCCAGCACCTGACCAGTTTGATCATGCTTAAACACTTAGGTGAACTGCCTGATCCTTCTCCTTCATGAAATCCTTTCTTGCCAACAAGAACTGCACTCTTACCTTTCAGGTTCTTCAGAGCCAGGTGGATTTCCCAATATGAGTCCATTCAAAGCCATCATTCATTGCTTTCAGTGTTGATAATGGTATTTTAGATGAGGGTTAAGGAAAGAAAAAAATCTGTATGTACTGAATTTTATTAACTTGTATTCTCATTTACACCGTGAAAATACCATACCCTTAAATATATATGTATCTACGTCCAACTTATACAACACCAAAATTATTTACGTGACTGCTGAAAGGATATGGGTTTTTTTGTTGTCACTATAGAGCATTCAGTGTGTGCAACCCCAGCACGCAGCGTACAGCGGTTTGTAACAGTGCTTTTATGAGTGCAGCCGCACTACGCTGTATTTGCAGGCTTGGCATCCACACCGAAGTGGAAGAATTGCTCTGCTGCCATGACTAAACGGGGCTGAACTACTCAACGTCGGCGTCGCCAGGCGCGGAGAAAGCAATGCATTGCAGGCTGCCAGCTTTTGTTGCTGTACGAGTTGGGGCTCCCCGCGTCAAGCCTGAACATAACAGCCAGCCCCGCTTCCTGCCCACGCTGGATCCGCGAGCAGCACGGCCCCGCCTGCCCGCTGCTGACGCCCGGAGCGGGTAACGGCGGGGCGGGCCGGGCTGCCATGGAAGCGCGCTGCGAGGCGCTGCCCCGGGCCGCGGCCCATGGCTCCGCCTGCGTGCTGCCGGGGACGGGCACGGGCACGGGGAAGGGAAGGGAAGGGCGGGTTCCCTCGCGGAAGGGAGGTGTGTCCGCCTCTGCATCGCTACGTAGCGCTGTGTTTCGTCTTCCTTTTGTTTCAGTCTGCTTAATGTTCTTTTTTTTTGTTTTTTGTTTTGGAAAAAAACGAATGGACGCTTATCTCTGGGCAGAGGACGGCAGGCACGCTGCCTCGCTGGCGAGGGGAGCAGAAGACGGAGATCCATGGGCGTGTTTTCTGAGAGGACAGCAGTGCTATGAAGAGGTTGGGGTTTTCTTTGTCTGGAAGTAGATATTAGCTGACTGCATTCCATTCTAGCGGTAAGAGACGCCTTATAAAACTACGGGAGATGCCCACGCCTGTTTACACGCGGAAATCACCGGGTGTTTTCACTAAGTATGCTTTCCCTACACTTGCCCCGAAATAATCCCATAGCTGGCCTCCCTCTCGACCCGTGTGTTTGTAGGGCAGCCGACTGGCCAAACACCACGCACTGTGCTTTGTGTTATAGGGCAGCAGACCCGGTACTGCCAGCGGTGCAGTGTATGCACCTGTATGCATGCGGGGAAAAAAGCCAACCCGTAAAGTAGTAAAGGCACGTCTGCAGGCTAAATTCAAAGGGCAGGAGCAGTTCTTTCAACCGTCCACCCTTCTCTCCTGAGAAGGCAGTCTGAATTTCCATGTCAAGCCACTTCTGACCCACTGTGGTTTGCAAGCCCTCAAGCGGAGCTCTCTTCGAGTCTGGCGCGGGTTTATTCTCAGCACCTGGTTCTCCTGTGTTTGCAAATCACTGCTTATATTTGGGTGTTTGGGTTGGATGTATGTATGAAAACAGTAAAGCCTCAGCTGGAAGTGCTAAGCGCTTCCATCCTTTCCCAGTGTTCTTGCAGTTGTTAACTCACTGTCTTTCCATTTCCTGCCGCTTCTGTAGTTGTGTTTTGTTCTCTTTTTTCATGAGTGAAACGCTCCAGACTGAAAATCTGTAAGATCTGCTGGAGAGGTAAGCGGTGCTGTCCACTGGGTGTACTGTGTCTTATCCTTCTTTCCCAGGGGAGGTATGAAGAAGCATTGGTACAATTTGAAGAAAACAAGGATACAGATTTTCAGGCACTGTATCAGCTTGGGGTAATGCATTACGATGGACTAGGCACAAATAAAGACCCCGTGAGTAATTGAGCTGTACTTCTTGCTTCTCTTACAAATAACAATTTTTACTTACTAAAGGCTTCTTTGTAAACTTGATAATTTAAGATAGATTGATTTAGAAATAGTTTCATAAGGTACAGAAGCTTACAAAGCATCCTAAATGAAGGAGGCACCTGGGCTGAAGAAATTCTAAAAAAACAGGCACAAGGAAATAGGTTTATTTGAAAAATAAATATGGTACTTTGTGTTTCAAAGAACCACTTCTGAGAGTTTGGTTGTACTCTGTATGGGCGCAGTGTCGCTTGGTTAAAAATCGCTATTAAATTGTTGGTTTTTAACAACCAGTGTAAATCTGTAAGCATGGAAATCAGGCAGCTGTATTTCCAAGTGTGAAGCATCCCAGAACTAGTTCCTTAAACCATCACAGCACTTTCAAGACTTCTGTTGCTACTGTGTTGATGCAGATAACTACAGAGGAAGTCATGCTCTGTGAAAATGTAGAGGCATGCTAGATTTCATATAGAAACTAGAAGCACATCTGTTTCTTTGACTTGCAATCAGCCAGCACTTTTTGCTTTTACATTTCTGGTATTCTGGAAGTAAGGTGAGAAGAGAGATTAAGTTACAGGATGTCCAAGTGTAATCATAGATTCATAGAATGGCTTGGGTTGGAAGGGACCCCAAAGATCATCAAGTTCCAACTCCCCTGCTGCAGGTAGGGCCACCAGCCTCCAGATCTGGTACTAGACCACATTGCTCAGGGTCTTGAATTCCTCCAGTAATCTTTGCAGATGCAATAAAAAATAAAGATTTATGTATATGATAGAACAATAGCCATTAAGAAGCAGCATTTGTAGAAGTCATCAGGCAGTTCCACTTAGACAACAATATAGTAGCTTTCAAAATGTTGCAAATGTGAGAGGTATTTAGGTAAACGAGATGTCAGAATCTCACTGATAACCACACTGTCCACACACATTTTAAAGAGGTAATGATGATAACACCTCGATTGTAGGAAAAGGGAGTGGAACACATGAAGAAAATACTCAACTCTGATTCCCCAGGAGCAAGACACTTGAAGTTTGCAGCTGCGTACAATCTTGGCAGAGCACACTATGAAGGATATGGTGTTAAGTGTTCAACTGAAGAGGCTGAAAGGTGATTGCAGACAGGAACTTTCCTGATGAGTTTAAGGTGTTGAGATACTGCTACTGAGCTTTCTTTGTCTGTTTCCTTAGGTTGTGGCTTATTGCTGCAGACCACGGGAATCCAAAAGCAAGCGTAAAGGCCCAGAGTACTTTAGGAATGCTGTATTCCATGCCAGATCTAAAAGATCTGAAGAAGGTAAAGCCCACTTGCACCCTTTCCAAATTGTGTGAGTCACAACTAAGCTTGGATTTCACAGAACGATTGCAGTGGTATACCTGACTCTTTAAAACTGCATATTCTAAGTAATCCTAGACATTACCATTCATTTAAGCCCATATGAGGACATGGCTGGTACCTCTCCCTTTGGACTGACTTGATGCTGCTAGCTGAGATGTATTTCTGTTTAGTACGAATATCAGAGAGAAGGACAGAGTGGATTAAAATTCAGTCAGCCTCGATGCCCTTCAAAAATCAAGCAGGTGTTCGTATTGAAAGTTACTCAGATAACGCAAAACATTCATTGAGATAAACAGGAAACAATACTGTGCTTCTTGCTCAGGCATTTTTCTGGCATTCAGAAGCATGTGGCAATGGAAGTCTGGAATCACAGGGTGCACTTGGCGTTATGTATCTCTACGGACAAGGTGTACGTCAGAACACTAAGGCTGCTTTGGAGTGCTTGAAAGCAGCAGCAGAGAGAGGAAACATCTATGCTCAAGGCCATCTTGTGGAATATTATTACAATAGAAAATTCTTCTCAACAGCTGCTGCCATAGCCCGAAGGTCAGTTAATTTTGGTTAATTTCTTATTATAGTCGTGTAAGACAATGGATCTTACTTAGATGAAAGTGTATTTTCATAAACTTCTCAAGATCAAGAGACATGAGATAATGAATTGCAAGACCTCATTTTTAAAGGGGGAACAACAGACCACTGCCACAATTAAGTCAGTAGGGTTCTCAGTTATTCAGTACATGTTAACTTTTTCTCCTGATGCTGTGAAGCAAACCATGCTTGAATTAGAATCCCAGGTAGAACCCTGTTTTCTTGACTCCTTGTCCACAGAATGCTGGTTTTTTTCCCTCTTGTGCTGCAAATACACTGATGGCAGTCCAGCCTGGGCTAGCTAGTCTTGTTTGGAACATGCCCCCTCCAGGCAGTGCTATGAGGCACAGTATTCAGATAAACAGCACATTTCATCCGCTGCAGTTGTGCTCACAGAAAATAGCAATGAAATCCCACACTGCAGCCAGAAATGACCATTTCTGAAGGAAAAGATTCTGCCACCGTATTTGAAACAGTTCCATGCAATGGGGACTGCTCTTAGAAAATCTCATAGCAACTCAACCAATGGTATCAAACACCCATATCTTCTGTGTTGTGATTCCCTTGTCCTTTTATGTTCATGCTGATAACAGTTGGTGGCTTTATGCACTAATGTTATATTAGAAAGTACAGACACCATACAGTTATGTGCAGTTACTCCTCCCTAATATTTGAAGTCTAGCTGAGCTACTGATATTCCTCACTTCAAGTAATTAATCCACGTAGTTCTACTTACCATTGCAAGTCAGCTGTGCAAAACTAGAACTTTTGTCTGACTTGACTGGGTACTCATACTTGCTGTGGTATTTTGTTGTGTATCTTCTGGAAAGGATAGCAGCAAATGCTGTCTCAGGTGGTAGGTTGCTGTCACTGTATTTGAATGTTCTTGGTAGATGGTTTTTTTGGTTTGATACCAGGCAAGAACGTGGGACTTGGGGGGTTTCTGCTTTCAATTTCCACCTACAAATGCTTTGCTTAATAGTGTAGTGACAACATTAGTAATCACAGCCTGATAGTTCAAACAATGGTCCTTCTGGCTCCTTAAATGGTTTATAGTAAAAATAAAAGTAAAATAAAGCCATGCTGAAAATAAGGTGACAGCAATCGGGCAGATGTATGCAGAAGTAAGAAAAAGACTGAGCTGAAACAGCCATTAAGCAGTTTTCCTAAGTAGGTCTTCCAACATCAGGCTCTAAAATGCATGTCCAGGATGTTCAGTGTCTCTGATGGGCCAGTATCCATAACAGCCTGGGCTGTATGAAGAGGTTTGCCTTTCCTCCACTCATATTAATTTCCATTAAATGCTTGAATAGAAACTGTTGGTGTGAGATATGTTTCCTTTCATAATTGGTAATACATGCAGTGAAAATGATTGCAGCATTTATCTTCTTTTTAATATTCAGTATCAGAATATTCAAGTAATAATAAATTATGCCAAATAGAAGAATCCCATTCAGTCTGCTGAATACATGAAGTTTCAGCTTATCTTGAGTAAATATATAAATGGAAAGTAGGTATTACCATGTCACATGGAAATAAAGTTGACTTAAGTTGTGGCTTGGAATAGCATTCTCTAACCTAATGCTGTACATTCTACAACAGGACTACAGCAAATGACAACATTGAGATGCTAGCAACAATGACTGATTGTCTCCCTGCATACGTAGCCAAAGGGGTTGCTATGGCTGCTTTCTACTTGGCTAGGTGCCTCCATCTTGGCCGAGGTGTAGAGCAAGATGAAGCTGCTGCTAAGAAGTACTATTCTAAGGTAAGCTGGTCAGGTGCTGGAACAGAGTGCCCAGGGAGGCGGAGTCACCATCCCTAGAGGTGTTCAGGGAACATTTAGGTGTTGTACTGAGGGACATGGCATAGTGGGAAGTACCGGTAAGAGGTGGACAGTTGGACTGAATGATCTTTTCTAGCCTTGGTGGTTCTGTGATTCAAGCCTTACAAACTACTATATACCTCCAGAGAGCAAAAAAGGTTAGTAATGCAGAAGATGAGCTCCCTAAATTATTCAAGTAATTTTATCCCCTTTGCTTTGCTATCACTCAATCTGATCCCCTCCAAATGTATTTTTTCCTAAAGGTTCAATAACAATTACTACCTTAATAGTTAACTGATTTTCATGTTTATGACTGATTTATGTTTACATTTTTACTGACCATTGAAGAACTATTAACACTGACACAGACGGGAAAAAATAGATCAGATTTTCTAAATAAGTGCTAATGTTGAAGTAAGATTTGCTGCCTGAGCAAAAAGACTAATAGTGGCTTCTGAGAACTGAACTACATTAGTAATGCCTGAAAGTAAAGGCAAGATGGTGGTGCTAACTGGAGGGAGTGTAGAAGTGTGCATGTAGTCTTGCTGAGATGCTCTGTGACTTCTTCATACACAGATCATTTGTTTCTGCAAGTGAAGTACTTCAGTGCCCAGCTGGGTGCAGTCCAAATAAATGGAGAGTTATGCAAATGGTAAGCTAGCAGCTGGCAATTTCTGTGGCTTCTTATTCAGTGCACCAACTGATAGAAAAGGCCTAGCAGGACAGGCAAGCCTTCAGCTGGATTCATAATTTAAAATAGTTTGGGTTTTTTTGCTGTGAAAAGCCTTTCAGAGATAGGCTGAGATCAGGGAAGGAACACAAGGTTGGCTGCTGTGACCCTGTTTGCCAGTGGTCCTAGATAAGAAGGTATGGAAAAAGTACATCAAGATTCAATTACTGTATGGCATCACAAAGGAATATAGTCCTTCCCACTGTCTTCTGTCTAGTCTAGCATTATGGACAGAAAATCACAGCTTTCACTCACCATTTGCTAGCAATGTATTTGCTACTGATAAGTAAGCTCAGTATAAAAACAAATTATATCTTGTGGTGTATATATGGTGCCATCCATCTCTGCATCTACTATCCTAGAGAAGGAACAGACCACATCAAGGAGTAAAGTAGTTAAAGGGTGTGATTGTAAACCTTCTGAAAGAACGGAATTGTGGGTGTGTTCAGTTTCTTTTGTACCTGGAAAATAATTTTGTTGTTAATCATACAGTAATATATATTTACCTAAACTGAAAATTGAGGTTTCTTTTGTTTTTAATTTAAAAATGAAAGTAAGGCTAACAACTAGAGTTGAGTATACTCATCTTGAAGTACTGAGTTTTCCTGATGTAGTATCAAATACCAAACTTCACGGCCTTACTAGTGTTGAACTGGCAGTGTGCAATTTTATTTTAGCTACAGGCTAGTACTCCATATTCTTTTGTTTCCAAAGGCATGCCTTCTGGATCCTGATGTGGCTTCTGATCTTGAACTGAAAGCTAATCTTGGCAGAATTTAGTACTTCCTTCAGTTCTGGCAGGTATTGCACATACTCCCTGCAATAAGTCATCTTAAATCTTAAACTTCAGACTGTTTACTTATGGCTTGAATTTCAGATTTATATAACAAGAAAAAAAGCAAAAAGCTCACATGTAACTGAGATACATGGCAAAGGCAAACTTTTAAAATGGTTCTGAAGACAAGTTCTGTTAAGGATATTTCACTGGGACAGGTATCCTGTGATTTCTTAATGCAGCACTGCTATACAGCACATAAGTCAAACTGAACCAAATTAAAAGAATTGCATACTTCTTCCATTTTCACTATTTAGGTATTCTGAACCCAAACTCATCTAATTTTCACCTACAGCCCATTTACAGCTCATGACTTTATGCTGAATACCATTTTAAAATCTTTGTCTTTGCTAGTGGCATGTATACTTTCTTTTACGTTCTTTTCTAATTCATCTGCTGAACCATCTTAACATGTTTTACCCATAGGCAACAGAGATTCCAAGTCAGAAAGTGGTGTGTATGACAAAAAGCTTTAGTTTGAACCACATCAATTTCTACTACTAGTGAATTCTACTTACTGAACTGCAGAAGAAAAGGCATCAGCCTGGAAGCTTGTCTCAAGGCCACACCAGGTCTATTTCTTCTATCCTCTTCACATTCTGATTACACTACCCCTGTATTAGAAATAGCTGGAGGACCTTTTGGTTAGGAGTGCATATGTCTGAATAGTGTTATGAATCTTTTACCATACGATACTTGGATGAACCTCTGGGAAGTTTTCCTGATGGCAGTGGTAAGCTTGCACATTTCTAAATACCTGTTTACTTGTCAAACTTGGTATGTGCGGGAGAGCGTGCTTCCTAGGACTGTGCTGTCACGTGAAAACTGTTCAGCTCTGTGGCAAAAGGAGGTGAGATGTTAGTAAAAACACTGATTTCACTACAGCAAATGGATTTCGTGGTCGGTCTTGTTTTTCCAAAGAGCACAATTACACTGAATTTGAAAGAAAGTAATAATGGCACCCAGAGCTTTTTGGTATTTAATTGTTTAGATGGGCTTTAAGACCATATTTATACTTTTTTTTTTTTTTTTACATAAATTAAAAAAAGCCCTGTAGATGTTTCTTTTTTCCTTCCTTTGTATAAAGTAAGGGAAAGATTTGAAGGTTGCCTGAAACTGAAAAAGCCCTGAGTAGTATCAGGGATACTACTGCTACTTGAATAGTTTAATTATCTACTTAGTCACTCATAGAAGCAATTCATAAGCACTAATCTCTGACCTCACGTTTAGCACAGGATTCTGGTTAGAGATAACCAGTTTAAAATACATATTCTGGACACAGACTTCAATAAGTCAGTAAAACAAATATTCCTTATGAAACTGGCACTGCTGAATTCATTACATAGTTTTTAGTACAGCCTAATCATCAAGTACCAAAATTGAATTTTGTTATTTATTGCTTACAAGTGCTTCAAACTACAGGAAATCTTTGGTAAAAACAAAATTGATAAAATTTTCACAATAGCTTTACATTAATATTGCACAACAAGGCTTTTTCAATGCACAAGAAAAAAGGAATGCTCAAATCCTCAGTGAGGAGATTAGAACTGTACAACATTCATTAGTTTACCACTATAAGCAAAACTTCTTTTCATAAATGTTTAAAATAGTTTCTGGTTTCTTTGAGCTTATATGAACATTTATTTTTCAATCTATATTTGAAACAGAAGAGTAGTCAAATAGAACAATTTAAATAAAAATTGGCAACTATACAACATTGTTTCGTCTACCCTACTACAGCATCAGATCTTTTTCAAGTATGTTTACTTCACAAAAAAATCTCGAAAGGAAAAAAGAAAAACCCTAAAAATAATCATAGTCCTCAGCCCTCTATGGAAAAGAGGAAAATAAGTTTAATGTCTATTACTGGACATAGACATTTCTCTAGTGGTCCACTTGTGCAGATTCAAACCTAAGTGGCATTAAGCTGCTCTAAATGAGCTCGTAGCTCAGGACACAGTTCAGTTAGCAGCAGTTCCAGCAAAACCTGAAAAACAGAGAAGATTGAAGGTGAATACAGATACCAAATTAGCGTTTATTTTAACCTTTCTGGTATATTCAGAACATCAACCTGCTTTGGCAGGGGGGTTGGACTCGATGATCTCTAGAGGTCCCTTCCAACCCCTACAATTCTGTGATTCTGTGATCACAGGTAAGAGGAGCACGTAGGGTCCTTCAGCTCCTCTTGCATGCAACCAGCCCAGGAGCTCTCTGTCCCTTGAATTCTCAAAGCAAGCAGTGGGTGTCCACTTCTCAGCTATGCCAACAAATCAGCACACACCTTATGAAATCAGGCAACTTGGGTGGGGTGGAGACTCTCTCATAGACAAAAGCGATGCTGTATTTTAAACAGCTTTTTGTTACCCAGAATGATTCAAATGATTAAATGAGTAACTTTCTGACTTCTTTCAAGAACAAAAAAAGTTATCCACAGAGATTAGTATCATACTACTGTTATGTGTGCATAACCACACACCCTGGGCTTTAATTCTGAGCGAGTGGAGCTCAGCGATTAAGAGGATTCTATAATTAAAAACCTACTTTTCTAATTACTCACATAGAGAAGATGCTTGTTGGCCTTTCTTTCTTGCAGCGCATTGAACACTTTCACGACACCGTGGCGGGCGTTTTGCTGTCCAACGAGGTTCTGCAGAGTATCTGTAACAAACGTGACTTGAGCACACAGCTTCACTCCTGCTAGGCAGTGTCCAACCAACACTACTACCCAAAATACATACAGGATTTGATTAAGTGGTTTCCTTACTGGTTATTAGATGTGGGATTAAGCCGAATGGAGGTGTTCTCACCTGGAATGTTCTCAAGTAGTTTTTGCTGTGCTCGCTGTTTGGTCTCTTGCCTTTGTTCATCGCTCTTGGCAATCGGTGGCGATGCTAACTTTCCATTTGGCCAAAAAGCATCTCGAAAGATGCCAATATAGTAAACAAGCATTGCTTCACTGAACATCCAGTGTACAGTGTCACGGATTTGCCTGTAAAAAGGCATGGATGTGAGCACATCACCTCTTACCCAAATCTACTCTCTATTAAAAACAGTGGAAGCAATGCTCATCTTCGTCTGTCTGTTTACCAATGCCAGTTCCACCAGCATTACAGCATGCTGGACTGAGCAGCAGTGCTCTAGAATGGATATCACTGCTGATAATCTGACTGAGATATACAGAAGGCTGCACTTCAGTGTAACCTGCAAATACATATTCCACAAGCAGCTACTCAGAGCCAGATCACTCTGAAAAACAGGGCAGCAGCTCATCGCACACAAGGCTGCTTCACCGAGAAGAAAGTCTCTTATTCTTTCAAAAGTAAAGCCCTGTGTAGGGGAAAAAGTCCTGGGTAAATGGGCAGAAAGATAATTGCCTTTTCTAGGAGCTTCTCAATCTATCTGTAGGCTGAACCATAGAACACAAACGTGGATTATCACATGCAATGTACCCAGGATTATTATTATTATTGTTACTCTCAACAACTCTGCTCGGTCTTTTCCTTGTGGAACAATGTTGCAGGTTCAGTACAAGTAATGGGCACTTACTTGTTGATGGTTCTTCCAAAAGTGACTTGTACTAGTGCAATTAATGTTTTTCTCACCCACTTAAACACTGGAACAGTGAAAAAGGACAGGAAACAAAGGTCACAAATTCAGTAACATTACAGAACCCCCATTACCCCAAAGCAAGAATCCTCCCCAAAACTCCAAACTAAAAAGCCCATCCTTGCATTAAATATTAACTGATGGTACACAAGTCTCCTTTTTTCTTGAGTGTTTTCCCTGTACTGTTTACTATACAATTTTTTACTGTTGCAGATGACAGAAACACCTGCATTACGCATTTGCCACTGATACTGTAAGTTTTAATGTTCAAGAATATTTTAAGCATATTGAACCATGGGACTGCCCAGCCACTATTTGTACTAGAAGAAAAGGAAGCCCCTGCGAACTCGTACCCTTTCTGTACCCATTACTGCAATGCTATGTAGTATATACGTAGATGAATACTACACTACAATACACAGCAGCAGCACTGCAATTCCAAAAGCACCCTCACTCACATAGTTAGCCTTCCATTGCCAATTAAAGGAACAAACACAGGTGCTTCCTAGTAATTAGCAGCTAAGAGTTCTTTCATGCTGTTCACCATCATCAGAAGAAAAGCCTCCATTTGGAATCTGTCATTTTTGGAAGGCAATGCATTTTGTAATAGTTAACCTGTACCTAATTTCACAGTGTCAAGTGTGGCTCCACATTCAAATAGAATTTTCTTTATTACCATCACTCAATTGGATAAAGAAAGAAAAAATCTGGTACTGAAAGGTGCCACAGTTACAGCATCTTTTCCATTATACACACTGCAGAACTGAAATGCATCCATAATACCTTGAAATGGACATTAAAACCACACTGCTTCTTTGGTGGCACATTCTGTGATGGAGCCATCTTTTCTTCCTCATAATTCATATGCTGCTGCCCATTTACAGCCAACATGCTGTTGTACTTCCCTACTTTCTCCTGATTTACTTTCTTCAATGAAAGAGCATATTCTCTCCCTTACTGCTGGCATTTTTACTGCAATGTTACACTGGAATAGAGCATTTATTCTGAAGTTAGGAACTATCGCAGAGCAGCTCCTTGCAAGGTTAGTTGGTTACAGAGATTGCAAGAATATTCCAACTTTTTGAAATAGCAGAATAACGTGAATTACAGAGCACCCTGGGTTTCTTGGCCCACAGGTTCCACTAGAAAATAAGCAGGTTTGCAGCTTACTTCCTCGCAGCTCAAAAATCTCCCCAATCAGCATGAAACACGGCTCAGCAATAGAGTCCCTTTTTCCATCCACCTCTTCTCCGTAGTCTGACAGGTCACTGTCCTCTTCCGTTTCTTCCTAAGAACAGAGGGACAACACGGACACAGCATGACATTTCCTCAACACTGCTTGTTTGGTTTTTTTCCCCATCTCATCTTCTGGTCCAGAAAACCTCCTTCATGACTTGATTTCTCTTATTTTGTTTTCTTTCTTTGCCTAATGATGACAGACTTTCAATCAGCTGTCACCCAAACCCTGCCTGCACACAGGGTTGGAACCAGATGATCTTCAAGGTCCCTTCCAACCATCTCGTTCTATGATTTTACAGTTCTATGCTACAGCATCTCAGTTGTACACCAGATGGTCTTACCCCTTCTTCCCATTCTCCAAACCCCACCTTTGCAATCCCCAGCTTTGCAAAGCAGCAATAACTTGCTGTATAAATGCAGGAAACCAAAATATTGAAGTAGTACAGGAAAAAGATCCTAGAGCCATGCTGGTGTGCAGAAGCCAAAAGTAAAAGCACGATACATAGGCAGGAATGCTGTCCATTGGACAGAGAGATGCATGCATGATGTGTGTAGAAGAGATTTTCATACATAGGAATATGAAAACCTAGTGGGAGCAGTGTGTTTCGAGATCAGGCACGCTTCCAAGAGAAATGCAGATGATCAGGAAAGTGCCAAACAGAACTGTAAGAACTACACAGAACATAACCTGGAGATGCTAGAGCTGCTCAGACCAAGAAACAAAAGAATAAAAGACCCAAGAAAGTAGTAACTCCTGATAAAGTGCATGATCCTCACCCAAACACAAAGGTTTTCTGGAAAGAAAGGGAATGGGCAGCTCTGTGTGTGGTGCAGGCAGGACAAGAGCAATACAGCAAGATTTGGGTTAGATGGTAAGAACAGCTTTATAACCAAGGAGTGAGCTGAGAACTGGGACACACTGCCCCTGCCTGGCTGCAGAGCATCCATTGGTCACTGGAGCTTTAAATACACCACAGATAAAGACCTGACAAGTAATTTTGCTGGTACAGCTGAGTCTACTTGGAGCAGAAGGGTGAATCCAGTGACTTCTCTGCGGTCCCTGTTCTACTTTTCTGCTCAAGTGAATCCTCCCCCATTTAGAAAATGCAGTAAGTGCAAACTCTTACTCTGTTTAGCAAAAGAATTGTTTCATATAACATTACAACCAGCAATGGAAGCAGTTCCCTGGAGGTTGTAGATCTGGTAACACAAACAACACATGACAGAGCACCATGGAATTGCTATTTTAGTCAGTGAGCTATTTTAGTCATTCATCTATCCTTTGTTGTGCTTTCAAACATGAGGTTGTTTGGTTTTTTTATGGCTCAGTATCTAATGTGCCAACCTGTTTGGTCACACAGGCTACCACCTGCATGCCCAAATTCCCTCCGTGAGCCTGTACCATTTGCAGACATTCTTCATCAAAACCAGCTTTGCTCCAGAAGTTGTCACTGCCAAAGGAAGTCTCCTAAGGGAAGAACTCCCTAAAATATGCATGTCTAAAACACAGAAAGTGGGAAATACTAATAAAAAATAAACAATCCCACATAGAGCAGGCTTCATTCATTTGTGATAGGTTGCACAGTTACGTGCGTGTGCGTGTGTGTCTCAAAGGGCAGGAAACTTATTTTATTAAAAACACCATATAAATTCATAGACAGCTCTTCCTTACGAATCTTTGTTCGCCTACGGTAAATTAAGAATGACCTTTGAAAATGCCTTCCAATAGTACCTGCCATTCAAATGTGTTGTAGTAACGGCTCTCTCTGCTTACTCTGGCTGAGTAATTAAATCTGGGAAGATAACTTACCTCCTGATGAGAAAACCAGTCACAAGGAAGTCGCTCTAAAAATGATGAGAGTGAAAAAGATGACTTTTTTCCTTGCACGTCAATCACTTTGAGGTGTTCTGGAGAAGGGCTCAAGAAGGCATAAAGTGCTTCACTTTGACAGAGTCTTTCATCAGAGAGCAATTTCTGTGAAAGGAATACAGAGAGAGAAAAAACACATTAAATATTTCTTTGTAAGGAACAAAATGCATCAAGCCAGGTATTAAAACTGATTAGGACACAGCTCAAAAGTAGAATGAGAAAAAATAAGCTATGTCTGACAGACTCAACTATGATAATCTTAAGAAGCTCATCAAGCTGTTAATCTTGCTACTTCCTTATTAACAACATGAGGTTCTAATTTGTAAGAAATTGGTTGTTCGGTGTTGTAGTTAAAAATGACAATTCCAGGACTTGTTTACTGCTCCTTAGCTGGTCAGTAATCAATTTACCAGTAGAGGACTGGCTACTGTCAACCAAATTCATCTCAACTTCATGCACTTTAGATGACTCTCACACTTAACAATGCCAGTCCTCGGAGCTGAGCTGTTTTGTTCTTTGCTTTCCTTTTAGTCAATAGAGAGAGCATCCACTCTCAATGCATTATTCAGTTATCTTCTTTAGACACCAGACTTCAGTCAAACACACCTGGGAGTGCCCACCTGTTCACATGCAGGCAGAGAAGCTTCTGAGGAATTCCACCACCCACACATGCCATGATTTGAATTTTTCAAATATCTCACAGAAGTTCTTTTAAGGTTATGCATCCCTACAAAGAATGAACATGCACACAAAGGCTGTCTCAAGCCCTCACACCAGACTGTAATTTCAGCAGGGTTACTGCCAACCTCTTCGTGCCCACAGGACAGGAGAAGTCACTCTTTTGGAATGCCTCTGGTGACAGTGCATGACACAGAAGGAGGAGGTTTTTTTTGTAGCCACTGGGCTCCTGAGTGCCAAAATGGCACTGGTCAAGTGAGCAGAAGCTGTTCTTATGCAGTCTGTTGCTGTTGGCACTAGCAGCACTACTCAGAGCATGGGCAACCATTGTACAACCATCAGGGAGCAAGGGATATCACAGCTCTATCAAGAGCATGAAGGAACAAGAGACAAGGACAAAGTTTGCAACCTACATTTTGGTAAAGGATCATGACAGCATCTAAGAAAAAAACATGAAGATTCACAGTCACATAGTTTATAAATTGAGCACATATCTTTTCAATAGTGTTTTTTGGACACAAATTAGCAACCTAAGTTTGAAATCCTATCAGTTTAGGAGTAAGTATAGCTCATACTAAAAACTAAAGGTGCTCAATTCTAGTCCCTGTGAAAGAATCCAGATGACCAATAACATCACCCTTAAGAGAAGTGTTCATGGCAAACAGCATTGTTTGGTTGTCTGATAAGTCACTGGCAAATAGGAAGGTAACTCTGAGATCTACAACAACACTTTTAGTACTGATATCTTCCAGTTAACAAGGAACACTGGAATTACTTGTGTGCTGGAGAATTCAAGTAATCAATTTTAAAAAGCAGCCATACATATAAAGAGTGCTGTGAAATGAAAAGCAAGTGCTGTATGTGCAATTTGTAGGTGTTACCTGAGACCAAATTTATCCCCAGAGGGGAAACTGGGCTCCCTCCCCAAGATTACCTCTTTAAACAAAATTAAGTAAATTAAATAACAGAGCTGTCTACCTGAGGCTTTAGGTGACCTAAAAAAAGTAATCATTCACTGTATTCAATTAAATTTATGTACGTCTCAGCAGTATTAGCCTAGTTCAGACACCCAAGGCCAGCAGAAGCCAAGCTGCTTCTCCTTCTACCCTGCAAGAGGCACAACTCCCTACTGACAGCCTCTCAAGCCAACCAGCTGTGCACCAAACCCAGACTGCATGGGACTAAGAAGGAAAAAGCTCTGCCACCACTTTGTGCTGCAGACTGTAGCCGAGATGGGACAGGGGTGTGCAGTCTCTCAGACAGACCCATCTGAAGTCTGGTTTGGAAGGAACAGAGAGCGAAAGATAGGAGAAAATGGCCTAAATGGCATACTAAGACCCAACAAAGAGAAAAAGGGTTGAGTGGCTACTCAGGAACTAACAGGAAGTGTTGGAGATGGATACATCATTCACCGAAGCAAAACGATGCTCCAAACAATGGCTGTAAAAGTGAGGTGAAAGGAAAATAACTGTGGTCACCAAATCCTTTTGGGACAGAAGAGATGAACAGATATCTAAGTCTCAACTTCTGGTACTTTCATTACTCTGTGGTCTGTTTTCTTACCTGCAGAAAATTATTAAGCTGGTTCTTGGACTTCTCCATGAACTTCTGGTCTATGGATTTGAAGGGCAGCTTGCTGAGTGAAGGCAACTGAACTTTCTTTAATGATGGAAAGCACTGTAGGAGAAAGGGCAACTCAACGTGAATGTGCAGAAAAACACAACAGTGGTGCCAGTTCTAAATGGAAATGAGACACTGCAGTCTCATCTGTCTTCCTTATCCCACTCAGCACGCTGAAAAACACCTTCCCTTACCCACTGTGGGCTGATGCAGCTAAACCTTTCTGCAACTCCCAGCACCACCGTTATCAATCTTTTGCAAGACAGAAAAGGTAGAGCAAATTAAGAGGAAATCTCCTCTGTCCCAAAAGACTGTCACTTTCAGTACCTCCCCGGAAGCCAACCAAAACAAAATTCAGTCTTTACAACAGTGGCAGGTACAATTGCATTTATTTGGATGTTTGGTCACTTCAGTGAAACACTCATTATTATTAAAAAAAAAAAAAGTATAAATAATTCCATGAAAATCTGGCAGAAGCAAGATATGTGTGGATCATGAACCTAAGAAGAGTGAAAGCCCGAACACTGGACTAAAATCTGGTCACATTTTTGTGTTGTTTTCAGTGTAGGCTTTTTTCTCCTATCCCCATACAACCCTGACAACTTTTAGCAATCTGCATCCTCTCCCTGCCTTGAGATTCATACCTCACTGAGCTTCCGGTGTAGGCTCTGAAACTCACTGAGCTTCCTGGGAACAGTCCAATTCTTAGTTTCAGATCCACCAACTTCTTGTAAACTCACCAGGACAGAGTAACAGGGCACTTGTTCTCCATTCTCTTCTAAAACCTAATGGGGGAAAACAAAGAAGCCAACAAAAAATACAGATGGAGTACAGCTCGAACAGTAGAACAATTTGTGCTGCCAGATTGTCTTGCAAATTCACTGTCACTGCACAAAATTTAAGTCTCTTTGTAGAGGTGATGATACATCAGGTGATCTACAGAAAACTCAAACTGAAAACTATCAAAGTGTCAAGTGCTTGTCTTAATATACAGGCAAGTAACAGAAAGGTGACTACAGAACACCATTCTCACCCCAGCTGTTTGAGGAAAGTAACCATATATTTAAGCTTTCCAGGCTTTTTTTAGTTTAATTTTTTTAAGAATATTTAACTAATCCAGTTGGAAGAAGAGTAGACTTTAGAATTCACAGAATTATGATGCATTTTCAGAAAAGCCTATGGAAGTCTGACAACACTTAATGCCTATGGCAGGTGATTTGAAGAGCTGCTGTGACACCAGTGCAGAAGGCACACAGTTAAAATATATCTGCATCTTGTACAGCTGCTCAGCTGCACCAGGAGAACTTCCTCTGCAGTGCACTCTTCCTGTATCTGCCCATAGAGCCATGGAAACTGGGAAACCCCATCTGACCACTGGGTTTCACCCTCCCTAGAGAAAAGGTGCAGCAGCATCCTGATAGACCACAGAGCACCAGCTTCAACTTCAAAAAAGTGCCTGGTTCCAAGCACAGTTACCTGGGGAACTGCTTTCCTGCTTTCTCAGCCAGAAGGTTGCAAAAAGAGCTGCTTGAATAGCAGCTTCCAGCACATGGCTCAGAGGGACTGGAGTCTGCTGGGAAGGTTCCCAACCTTTCTACTCTGAGCTAGATTGGGTTTGTATTTGCAAGTGACTCGCAAACATCTCCTGGCAGCTATCTTTGAAAAATGAGATCAATGCTGGAAATGCTGATCTGAGCAACTTCCTCTCAGATACAAAACGCTCTCTTTTTGGGTATCCTGTTCTAGTCCCTTGAAACTGCAATGCTATTAAACATTGTAATACAAAGTGCAAAAAGCATGCATCTTTGAGGCATACCAGAGAGATGACCATGCCCAAGTGTGAAAGCATGGTATTATAGCACGAGGCAGTTTGGATGAAAAACTGTGCTCTTAAGACAGCAAATTAGGTTGCCCAGTGTCAAAACTTGTTCATATATATACAAAGGTATTTTAATAACTCCATTACAACAGTCTGGGGACTAGAAATGTTCCTCTATGCAATATAGTAATCACTTGGAAAAGAAAGGAGTTCAGAAGAGGTTGGTTTTTTCCCCCCCTGCAAATACAAAGTATACACATACACAAAAGTAAAAGGAAAGCACATGCAATTCTTTTAATCCTTCTCTTTGTGCAAGTTTGAGCTGCCACGGAAGATGAAGACCTATAAAACCATACCTCGCCTGAGATGATGAAGGCTTTCCACATGCCAAGATTCTCACACCACCAGTCTGTTCTTGCAATGTGCAACTGAAGGTCATTATGCTCTCTCTCCATCAGAGTGATCTCATCCTTCAGCTTAGAAACAATCTGCAGAGGAAGATTAATCAATTACCCATGGGAAGAAAAACCTTGGGTGGCAAGTCTAGTCATGTTTCTGAGGTTTGTATTCAGAAAGGCAAAAACATCCAAAAGACCAATTTACATGCAAAAGAAAATCATGAGTGTAGACTTGTACAGTACATAAACCTCAAAGATCAGCCCCAGTACTAAAATGAAAAACATGTCAGAAAGGCATGATACTGTTACACTCTCGGGATAAAAGAGGCACGTTAAACAGGATTATTTATTATTCAATTTATATAATATAAATTTTATTCAAACTTGAAATTGCAATTACTGCAGTGCCACTTACCCAAGGGCTCCTCCCTACACTTTCCCATTTTGAATACACATGATGAGATGGAAGAGGTTGGAAATACTTTTGCTGATATCTGTAATCTAACTGTCTATACCTAATAGCAGGAGACAGTATCTAGAAAGGGTGGAAGTACACAGAGAATCAGAAATCAGTAGAAGCAGCTGATTCATGAGCCTTTGCTGTAAAACTCATACCACAGGGGCAATTCCTGGCAGCAGACAGTACAAAGCGACAGTAACAGACTTTCTCAGTTTGTCTGACTGAAAGCAGGAGATCATCTATGTGACTGATCCATAAAAGACTTTCCACAACAATCAGAATGTATAATTCATATCATAGAGTTACCAAGGTTGGAAAAGGCCTCCAAGATCATCCAGTCCAACTGTCCCTCCACCATCAGTATTTCCTATAGGAAATGCTCTGGGAAACATGAAGCTTTTGCCTTGCTGTTGAGGAGAAGACTGAACTCCAGAAAGAACGTAGCCATTGCACAGGATGGATGTAGAGCTGCTGAACCAGGTGTGGAGGGAACAAAGGGAGTAAAGATGGCCAGTGTGGCCTCCAAGGCTACTGCTTACACTCTGCTTTACAGGTAACTGTCCCCAGAGCGATGAGAATGAATGGGCTGTCAAATTCTGACTTCTGTTCAGATCAGCATTGCTGCACTCACCCCACATGAAGTAACAAAAGAAGGTAGGAAGAACCCAGCCCTGAGCCACGGCACAGGCCATTTCAGCCATCCCCCCAGAATTTTAGGCTGATGAAAGTAGGCCCTGCAGCTTTCCTCCTTGTAAAGGAAATTAGTCATTTCTACGGATCTTTTGTTCCTTTATTTAAGCAAACTCATTGCATATTTGGCCACTGTGACACCGTGCTGCACAACTTCCAAGCCAGCAGAGGGAGCAGCAGTTAACGAGCACAGCCCTACGCCGCAGCACTGCGGATGCAGCAGGGACACAGAGCCAGCTGCCACCAGCGATTGATTATACAGATCCAAGTGGGCAGAGATGCAAGGAAGAAATCCGATTTGCTGTGGACAGAGCAACAAGACTATGGGAGAGAGGTCATTATGCTACAACAAACAAAACCACTTAAAGCACATCTGCAGCTGTATTGACAGTAGCTTTAAAAAAATTGGAAAAAAACAGTTATCACCAAGCTCTGATTGCACTTTTTTAAAACAGAATGAACAAAAAAGGCATCAGACTTGTCCAGAAAGGGCCTGATATGACTGGATATAAATAGGAATTAATATATATATTAATACATAACAATATAAAAAAAAGGACTGAACACAACCACGGTACTCACCTTTTTGTTGGGTTTTGGTGAATTACATATGGAATTTAGAGCCTGTTTCTTATATTTAAGCTTGTCATTTAGTTGGCGAAGCTTATTTACAGCGTAACTGGCCTGTTCATTGATTCTTGTGCTGCATTCTTCCGTAGCCTCTCCACAACCTTGGCTCTAGGAATAGAGGATAAGGGTGACTGCATCATTAAGGCAAGAAAAGGAGAAATTTCTTGTTTGCTCCAAATGCATTTCATGTGTAAGAGGACTTACTCTTCATCTAGATAAAGGCGTAGGTTTAATGGCATATTGGTATAACAGATTCTAACGTACACTTCAACCATCAGATCCAACAAGAAACTTAAGAAAAAAATGTCCAATTATCATTTATACTGCAGCTCCATGAAACTCTTTCAATGGAAAATTACCTTTGAGCTAAGAGACTTTGGCATAAGTGACAGGAAGAAACAAAGTTTCTTTTAAAAGCAACAACAGCTTAGTAACTTGATACTCAGAGTCAGATAGGAAAGCAAACACTCGGCCCTGAAAGGTAACCAGGCCAGGGGAAAAAAATAAAACCAGAGATCTACTGCACACAGCTCATCCTCCAACAAACCTTCACAATACAGATTTACCAGCTTCCAGAGCCAGCTAACCACATCCTTTCTCTTCGTAAACAGATTTTACTGTTGTTTTTAGAAATGCTAATTAAAAATGTGTCAAAGGCACATATACATTACCTAAATTCAGAAATCATTTTCTCACACTCAAACAAACCAACCAATTTTCCCATCTGCTGCAGTCCTGAGCCACGGGAAAAAAAACAATGCATAACTTGGCACCTTCCAGTGACTTCCTCTTCAACACCTTCTGACATCTGTGTTAAGCTCCCTGTTGTTACTGTAGCTCCTCAAGCAGGAATGAGCAGGCTGAGACCCAGCAAACAACATTGTGATGCAGCCGCCATCAGCAATGCCATCCTCAAAAGCCCGAGGTTTGCCTGTGACTGAACGGTTCTTAACTTTATCAGTGGGATAAAACTGATCCCACAGACAAGGAAAAGGCTTTGTTATGTAATGGTATTTCCACTAAATAAGTTTTGTCTTGGTTTAGCCCACAGCTAACAGAAGGAAATCTGAGTTCACATCTTAGTGAAATCAGTCTGAGAAAGGTTACAGTGGCAGCATTAATTAACCTCTGCAGGTTGATCCTCCTAAAAGAAGGAAACGTAAGGCAGAAATCAGGAGTTTTAGGCTAAGAAATCCACGCCCTTGCCCAGCTCTGCCTGTCTCCTATGTGGCTGAGCAAGTATTAGCAGCATGCCCTGCTCCATCTGTTCTACGTGATCTGCAAACTCAGCAAGTCAGAGACTGCTTCCAAGCACACGTATGGAGCTTAGCTCACAGCTTTTTATTGTCTCCTGGCACTACAATAATACCAATAATAAATATTAGCAATGCTGGACTTCATTCAAAACTCCACTGACCATAAACTAAATACTTGCACCTGCAGGGAAGCACAGACATCAGTAAGAATCAGGAATACTAGTTTCAACAGGGACAAGCTGGCAGCTACTCACACCAAGCCTGGCTCCAGTCACTGAAGGACTGCATTTAATTAGGAAGCAGTGAGGCTCTGCTCCCAGAGGAAGGCTCTAAGATCCGTCATTAAATGATTCTAAGCCTTTCAGCAGAAAAACACTGTTGAATGCAAGTTTGTCATTAAGATGCAAGAAAGCAAGTTGCTTCCATTAAAATTATCAGATTTACCAAATAAACAATACTCAAAGCTGAGTCTGTAATGAATTGTGCTGCTTTCACCTAAGCTCCACTGCACAACTTCCATTTCCACTGGATCTCCAGAACACAGACTTCAGACCCTCTGCAGTGAGCTGCTACACAGCACCAGTGTAGCAGGCTCTCTAGACCAGGTTTCACAGGTTATTTGTCGGGAGAAAAATGGCTGCTAGCTAGTAGCTCATATTTTCACCCACATTTGAAAGGCTATTAGAAACTTCTAGAGGAATAACTTGCTGTAATGTATTCTCACCCCAAATACCCTGAAGCCTGGCATACAGCTGTTAGGATGGCTCTATTAGATGATGCTCTAACAGCACGTGCAACTTTACACTTAGCTTCTGATTAAAAAAAAAATGCAGAAAAACTTCAACAGTAGTGAAAAATGTGGCCATATTTTGTTCTTTAAGGTTTCACAGCGAACACAGCCTTCAAACATGGCACGCATTTAACCAAGTACTGAGAGGAAGCACAGATGATGCCCATATCCAAAATTTAAATGTTTTGGCAGTAAACATTACTTGACAGTCAGTTCAGTCCTAAAGCATGATGTCAGTTTTCCTTGAGAAATGGTTATCACCATTGGTGAGAATGGTTACACTGAATAAAATACATGAAAAGAATAAAAAGCACAGAGCTTAGAACAGAAAGTGCTGTGCAAAAAGACCAACAGCGTTTTCTCCAAGTCCCAACCAAGAAAAGGACAGGACATTCCTGACATATCTACCATCCTCAACACACAGCTGGGTCAGCCATGAAAAAAGAAAGCACATCTCAAAACCTGTGTCAAGGAAAAGGACTTGGGGAGAAATTAACAATAAAAAAGTTGAGCAAGCTCTCAAAATCTGTATGGAAAGTAATTTCCTTACAACAGCTCATCTTTGACAATTTGCTGACATGAGAAGTACAGACTATAACAGTTCATCTGCAGAAGTTGAAGTAATATTTAAACAGTAAGCAGAAAAGCCTTATGTTTTGGAATAACTGCTTCTAAACGCTTAGGTTAGCACCAGCACCTCTGGCTTCTGCTCCCATTTTTCTTACATAGATTCAGTTTTTGACAACCCAGTACACTTTACTCTGTTTTGAGTAATTCCACATTTAAAACAAAGATATTACTGCTGCCCTGAAGCTGCAGCCTGAGAGACACCCTTGTCAAAGCATTCCTGGATCAAAATAACCAGTTGCCCCAGCATGACTGATGTAGAGAACCCACTGCAAACATCTGCCCCAAGGCAGCAGCTGTTGGGTTACCGCTTGCCATTTGAAATGCTCTGTTTCAACACCTCCAGTCACACTGCTATTGTAATCAGTTTATTCTTCAACATGGCCTATTGATTTGTTCCATAAATTAATAAAAAACACTAAGATTCTACTTTTTCCATTACTTTTCTCTTCCTTTCTTGCAATTTTAATACCTACTTAGTACCTAGCATTGTGCATGACAAGCAGGAATGGAGAATGTCCAAATTCACTGAGACTTCCTGGACTGAAAAATGAAACAACTGAGTGTGTATGAAGTATCCTGCATTCTGTGGTACTAAAAAGCAAAATCTCTTTTGTTTCAAAGAGATTGCAAACACTGAGTTTATCCAATGAAACTACAGAAGTGATGATATTTATTAACATAGTAAAAAAAAAATTAAAGGAACTGCAAAGCTCAAGGACAGAAGACGCTTCCACACACTTTAAGCAGGATCACCTCCAGCTCACTGTAACAAAGCAGTGTTGAAAGAAATTGTCCACGACTCACCGCTTCATCTTTGTCCTCAGGAGTTATTTGGACAGAACTTCTTTCTTCTTCCTTCTTGACTGATCTCTCATATAAATCACTGACAATAAATGAGGGGTAGTATCTGTCCTTCAGAGTTTCGTAAACATCTGCCTGAATTCTGTAGAACACTTCAATGCCTTTATTACCCACAAGGCTTTGCTCTATTTCTTTATAAAGTGATTTTTCCACAGGTATTTCTCTGCTTTCCACAAAAAAATTCTGGTAAATGTCACTCACCAGCTGAGGTATTTCAGCCTGCAAAGCAGAGGGGGAGAGGGAGAAGAGAATAATAACAACATTCACAGTGCCAGGATGGCTCTGGATCCAGGTGCATAACTTGGAGGGTGACCAAGCTGATTTCATGCCTAGATGAACGAGCATATTTGTGAGCTTCTTACTGAGATCAGGCACTCTGCCTGTGCACCTGTGCAAAACAGCCCATTTCACAAGGTAAGCACTGATATTTGTTAAGTGAAGAAACAGCTGCGTTCTAAAATTATCAATGTTTCCACACCCATTGCTTTTAAAAGCATGCCAGAGACACATGTACTTGTACAGGAAGCTGGGTATTTCCAAAACAAAACCAACATCCTATTGCACACTTTCTCTCTAGTGGAGTGGGAAATAAGTACTTTTACCTACAAGGTATCTTGTTTAACAGGTCATGTTGCTACATAAAAAAAATAAAACAGTAAACTACTGTCACTATCAAAGAAGTCCACGATTTTTAATTGCCATATTATCCCCCACACATTAAGCAGCTAAAGTCCTGAATTTCTCAGTATCCATCCTATAGTATTGCTATTTTAAAAGCAAGCAGATATTTTATATGCTCGTATACAACATTGTATATGTTCATATACAAGCTGCATGAACTTGCTGTTTTTCCCACCTTGTTTGCACTCCTCAGGTTCTCCACAGACTCCCACAGGTCAATCAAAGCCACTTTATCCATTCTGTCCATATAGATTCGAAAATGTTCTCGGTATGAAGGGTTGGCCAAAATTTCTTCAAACTGAAGAATCTGAAGGAAAGAAAAACAAGTGTAAAACCTCTGCAAATACCTACCTGGCACCAAACAGCAAATCTTCATCATTGGTCTAGATCACAGTAACTAAGGTAATGAAACTATGCTTCCAAGGTGAACTTCCCAAGAAGCTGAATTTTTTCGCTTGCTGCCCACAGGTTTTCAAGTAGTTCAGCTATATTTTGTGAACGTAACTTCAGAGCTGCAGGGGAAAACATTATGCTTATGTCCTCTTGTTATCAAAAACAGACAGCTGTACACACATGGGGAAACAACTCAAAAAAAGATGACTGCACATCATCTGTTCTGAAAAGTTTACACTTTCTTTGCTACTCATAAATCACATTGACAACTCTGTGGATTTAGAGAAAGGCAAATGTTAGTCACTACCCTTCAATTTTAAGGAAGAACAATAAGCATTCTTCTCAGAAGTGAAGAGTCACCTCTCCAATTTTTCTCCCCAAAAGCAACATCCATCTCAATCCAATAGGAAGAGGTTTGCACATGGGAAAATTCAGTCTTAAAATGGCACTCTTAGGTAAGTCTGTCTTTTTCAGAAGGGCTTCAATAATCCCCAGATGTCTTCTCCTCACATCATTACAATGAATCATGAACAATAATTGATTTACTCACAGACGGTACAGCTGAAATTAATTTTGATATTCAGGGTTTTATTTGGAGCTCATTTGGCTTTTCTCAGTTTGCTACTTGATGTGGAAGCCCACTCCTGCCACAGGACATGCCATCTTCAGCCAACAGCAAAAACAGCAATTCCAGCTCTCCTTTATAGCCCCACATGCCATACCACCACTTACCCTGACATTACATGGTTTTACATTCAGAAGCTCAGAAATCACAGTGAAAATCTCACCAGTCACCTGCTCAATCCGTGTCTATCCAAGGACTGAGACGGAAGCAAGCTCTTCTGCAGGAGTTTCAACCAAGTCCTCACCAGTATCATTATAAGAACAGACCACCTGTGCCTTAAAACACTGTCAGATGGCTTCTGGGTGGAATTTTCCTTGGTACTTCACAGCAACTCTTAGCATTTGTGGATCATAGCTACACTAAGGAGATACTGCAATTCCATAGACTAAATGTCACAGAGCTGGCCATGATTATTTGTGCTCTGTACAACAGCCACAAACAAGTCATTTGCTAAACCAACACAGACAAGAAGAACTCAATTAAGACTGCAGTGCTCTGCAAATTCAATTTCTAAGAAAAAGGTCCAGGAGAAGATTAGAAGAAAACCTTTATATATTACACTAATTAAAACTCTATTTTCTCTGGAAGCAAATCTAACACCCTGGGCAGAGTGTAAATCAGTATCACAGCTACTGACAATTCAGATTCAGGTAGTTGCTTGGTGTCTTTGTTAGTTTTAAACATGTGATTACAATTTACACACTTGAAATAATGATCTAAGTGAAATGTGCAAAATCTATACAGTTTATGACTCATTTATGAAAGAAAAAAAGGGACACTTTTACATAGCAGAACATAATTACAAAAGTATTTCAAAGCATGCCATTCTTGTTTCTTAAATCTGTAACAGAAAAACTGACAACTCCAAATAATCCATCCTTATTTAAGACCATAATCAGAACATAAAGTCTTACTGGGACCTCTATTACTGCCCTAAAACTGCAGGAAAGGTGAAGTAGGATGCAGAAATGACTAGTGGCCTAAATGCATATTTTGGCTTCAATTTATTCTTTTTTCAGCTAGCACCAAACATTTCCCCAAGTTAATGATGTATTCAAGGTCCCATACTAAACTTACATGAAACAGTAATTCAGAACACTATCAGTAAATGTCTGTTTCTGACCTATATCAAACACACTAAAGGAAGGCAAAATGACAGTTTCTTCTACAGGAGCTAGCTACTCTGCAGGTTAAGCACTAGCTTAACAGAAATGTCACACCCAGGCTTCAAAGAGAAGTTAGGGGCCAGGAACAGGAACTTCAATATCAGCTTATCTGCTAAACCTCAAACAAACACTTTGTCCCGTTGCCATGAAAATCCTGAGTATTTAACCAAAATTGCCCACGTAGGAAGGGCTGGCAGCCTTTAAGAGCTCAGGGTGCAGCTACTGCAATACAGGCAGTGGATGGGAAGGAATGACAGTGACGGCAGCACCCCCCAACAAAGCCAAGCCCTGGACATTTTATTGTGCCCAGAGAAGAGCAGCATGATCACTGCCTTGAATACAGCCTCCTAGAACCACTTCCCTGGTCACATCACAGTGGGAACAACAGAACAGAAAAGCAATTTTCCTATTTACTATTCTGCCATGGATGAAGGAGGGGTTCTATGGTTTCTCTGTAGAAACATGCCAAAACACATGCAGAAGCAGAGCAACACTAGATCCTATCACTTCCACCACCATTGCAATCATCAGCACCTCTACCCAGTGCAGCTTCACTACCTGACTGTTATGGTTTTATGATTTTTGTTATATTATTGAAATTCCACATCATAACATCATGTACTGTATTGGGAGTTAAAGAGTTAATGCTCTAGCTGATGGATGATCAACAGTTCTGGGTATACTTGTCTCAGGAGAGAAGAACTACATTCCCCAGAGGACTTTGCGATGCTTTGCATTTTTATGTATTTACACTCAGAGGGAAAGATAAAAACTGTCTGCGGTCACGGGACACTCTCTTTCCTTTGGGATGGACTCAGCAGTGGGTGCTCGCTGCCGTCTCGCCTTCAGCGTTAGCGTAAGGCCTTCAGTTTATCGGACACTCTCTCTTGCTCATTTTATTAGATTTATTAGCTTTAATTCCAATTATATTGTATCATATTGTGTTATTTTGCTTTCTGATATCTTATTTAATAAATTAGCTTTCTGCCCCAGATTGTTGCCGCTGTTTTGCTTCTAGGCCCATCTCCCGTTTCCCTTTCCCCCTTGCCTGGGGTGTGGGTCTGTGGGTCCCCCACATCAACTGTCACAGAACCAGGCTGAACCAGCCCATAAACCATTGACACTGCCCCTGTTTCTCTAACAGTCATATGCCACCACATTTCTATCCTGGAAACACAGACCCTCTCAGCAGGCCCTGGGCAGCGTGCTCAGAGGTGGCAGTGGCACTTGAAGTTCTGCTGCATGCCTTTTTCCCATTGGCACCACTTGCTCCATTCAACTTCAGGGAACAGCTCTGGGCTACCTCAGCACAATCTATCTGAAATTGCTCTTGAAGGACAAGTGGAGGGTGGGCAGCTGTCCTCTTTCAAACCACACTCACCATGAACAATACATAACAAGAAATAAAAGAAAAAGTTGCGTGACAGAGAAATGTTCCACTAAGTTACAATTACTATAAGGATGTAACAAAACTTAGAAGTGTCTACACCAGGCAATAACTTTTGTTCTACCTACATATAAAGATAAAATCTTCTAATTGGAATACTGAAATTGCTGTGCTTTGCCCAGAGGGGCAGAGTAAATTACACAAGGAAGCAACTAAACAAAATTTAGCCAGGCTAATTAGCTATGATTTTATTTTTGTAGCTGATGACTAATGCAACAGCAATTATGCTTTCTTTTTCACTCCCATTCCTAGAGTAGAGTGACGTAGAAAATGAGCAGTCAACAGTCTTAACAGAGTTTTTCTGCAGGGACTGCTCTTAATTTTGCTAGTTGCTTTCCACAAGTGTTTGCTTTTGAGTAACTCAGTGTTTGCAAAACCCACAGCTACTTCCTACAGTAAATATAACGAGAGGCAAAGAAACATTGCACATACGTTGGTGAACATTTTTGAAATGAAGTTGCTACCACAACCTCATCAATTCCCTGAACATTTAATCTTTTCCATGTTCCATGGTGAGCAACACTCCAACCTGGATGATAATCAGTCCTTTCAGGTACTACAGCAATTATTCTCCAAGATAAACAAGATATACAGCAATTAATTTACACTCCATTCCTGGGAGAAGGGAGGATTAATGACAGCAGGGTTAATATGAACCACTGCTAACATGCTTAGAATGACATTCAGGCAGCGTAAGTTTTATTCAGTTCATACCTTCTGAGTCTGAGAGCCATCACCCTCATCAGAAAAGCCATCTTCCTGTTGATCATAAGCAGGCCCTCCCAGGAGCCTTATTCTCTTCTCACATTGCTTCTTTGCCACTGTCAACTGATTAATATACCTCTTCATGTTGCGAGCTCTCAGCAAGTCAGCTTTCATTGCCGCAGTTTCTTTCCCTTTTGAATCTGAGAACAAAGCAAATCAGAGACTGTCTTTTACAACACAAAAACTTAAATCTCCTCAATGCCTCTGTGCCCTGTGTGATCACAGCATTTCTCATTTGGGAATCAACTGTGCCCATGAGTATGGCTGCTGAGAAGTTTGTATATGCATTAGGATTATTTTGAAGTGTTCTCCAATGATGCCTCAAGTGTTTTTATAAAACAGTTCAGGAAAAATCAAATGTCCATTGAATGCTGATTTCTCCAACTCTCCACAGCTTGCCACCAGACAGATTCAGAACCTTTACTACTGGTTGTACATTTATCAGATGGCATTAGGATACTACCTGCAGCCATGGTGCACAATAACTCATGGAGCAGACAGTTTATGTACCTCACTGAACATAACGATGACGGAACATAACAAGGACTAGACTCAATCCCTCCCAGCTCAGCATTCCATATTCCTATGTGTATCACTTGTAAATACAGATTTCTTGAGTTTGATGCAAACAGCACAACATACAGCCTCTCCTCCAGCCCATCTGAAAAGTTGAGATGACTAAGAAAAGATGTAATAATGCCCCAGCAAGACTGTATAATTCTGCCAAGTAGGCAAATAAGAAGAAAGACAGTCATCTGAACAAGGCTTGGTCACTGAAGGTATGATGCTTGTGAATTCTGTTTAGTTATAAAAAGACCTAAAAAACAGCAAAACAAAACCTAGGAGATAAAGCAGATAAAACAAACCCTACCGCATTGAAGTCACACCTGTTTTGCTGCTGCAGGGTGCAAACGATTCATGTTTCTACATTGGTTTTCTTATCCTCCTGTTCAAGAAAACATTCCTGCTTCTTCAAGCTGCAACTAGAACTGTAGAGCAAAGCACTTAGGCTGTATTCAGCTCAGGATTAATTCACTGCTCAGGGATAAATGACAGAGATGTACTCTGCTATTTTTTTGCAATACCAAATGTAGTAAAAGAATACTGCTTTTGTCCACAACATATATGCAGAATAGCTCCTGGAAGAAGCAACCATACACAGCTAGATCTGTAAATGCATACAAAGAA
Organism: Odontophorus gujanensis; assembly: GCA_013399175.1. Taxonomy (NCBI): domain Eukaryota; kingdom Metazoa; phylum Chordata; class Aves; order Galliformes; family Odontophoridae; genus Odontophorus; species Odontophorus gujanensis. Next base: position 107,482 of record VXAB01000925.1, on the reverse strand, counting down.
AAAGGAAACCTCTTTGGCATGACTTCAAAAGGTACCTGAAATGCATTTCTAATACACTGAACTATCTTTCCTTTTAGATTTTCTTTTTTAGGGATAACTAAATGGGCAAAAAGCCATACGTAAATACCATGAGTTTTGCCTCTCTGAGGGGCAACTCAAAGTGTGCAGAACTCCCTAGAATCCCTACATATAACATGAATTCTGAAATACTTCGAAAATACTTTACCATTTTTTAATTTTACATCATTTGCTGCATGTATTTTCACAGGTTGGTATGGAAGCTTCCTGATTCAAGCACTGTTAGCATTTTATTTACTAAGTATCATTTACATCTGAGCTGCCATATAACAGTGAACTACAGAGATATATTCACTGAGGCAAAAGATAAAATGAGTTTACCATGAAAGAAATAAGCCATCTGTTTTCCTGGCATGTTTTCTCCACAGGGAAGTCAACAGAGCATTTAATTTAGTGTTTCAGTTCCCTGACCGAAGGTACCAGTATTACTGCGGGAAAAGGAGAGGAGAACAAAAGAAGGAAGAAACCTGAACCACAAAATATTCTCCCTCACAATTAAATATACTGACAATACAAATACATGGACAGTAGATTGAAATTGAAAGATTAAAACTCAGCATTTCCCCTGCTCTTCCCAACTCCAAGATGGTTTCTGAAAGCTCGCAGTTTTCTCAATAGCTTAAATACTGCTACACATCTTAGAATCAATCTTTAAGGTCGGAAAAGACCTCTAAGATAATCCAGTCCAACTGTTCACCTTCCACCAATATTGCCCAATAAGCCGTGTTCCTCAATACAATATCTACAAGTTCTTTAGATGCCTCCATGGATGGTGACTCCACCACCTCCCTTGGCAGACTGTGCCAGTGCATTACCACTCTTTTGGAGAAGAAACGTTTCCTAATATCCAGTCTGAACCTCCCCCTGGTGCAACCCCTCAGCCTCCCCTTCTCCTCACTGAATCTTACTCCCTTACTCCTCTGAAGACACAGCTGCCACCCTGCAGAGCTGACTGACTCTCGCTGCTCAAAAACCCATGCTTTCCAAGTCCATGACCAGTGCTATCCAATGACGGTTCAGCCTTCTTACAACTTCTTAGGAAAGAACAATGCGTTCTCAGAGGGTTTTAAAAGAAAATATATTTACTACCTTAAGTCTTATCATCCTGTAATTGCAGAAGGCCTCCAGGAAATAAAAACAAACCTTACACCACACCCACTTCCTGGGATTAATTACTTTCAAAAATACCTTCACACCCGTAAGGAGCCACTCCATGTCAGAACCACTTGAGCTGGAGAGCTGAGGATCCCACTGCCAACCCGCTCCTGTCAGCAGGACAGCCTGGCAGCAAGGTCCTTTTGCCAACAAACACAGACCACTGCAGTGAGCAGCACACCCTTTTAAATCCATCCTCTCCTATCACCACAGCACTGAAATACAAACACCATTTCTTTTCACCATTTCTGAGAATCAGCACGTTTGCTACTTTCAGATACCCCAGCAAAAGCCAATTAAAACCAGAATGTTACAGAAGCAGCAGCTTGCATTTACTCACATACCCTTTGGTAAGCACCTCTAAAGGGAAGAGAAGCAGACATACACTACTAATGTTGTTCTATCACCATGCTAAGAAAGAAAATGCAAGATCTGAACGTTTCATTACTAACAAAACTTATCAGTTTTCAGATGTTTTTCTTTCCCCCTTGAAAACAAACAAACAAAAACACCTGTCCCTCATCAGCAAAACACTTCCTCCACAAGCTGCACATGATTTTTCCAGCAGCAGCTAATCAGGATGTTCTTTACTGTCCCTTTCTCCATAGAAGCAGCATACAAAAACATCTCATTTTAATTACAAAGTTACTCCACAAAAAACATAACTCAAATGGAAACATCTTGTTCCTTTAGAGTTTCAAGAAAGACAAGACGCCTGTCACCTGGTAACAAGCATGGCAGCACTGACTCCATCTCTGAACGAGCACTGCACGTGCGTGACTTCATGTGCATTTCTGTAGGACCTTTTTGCTAGAGTTGATCTTAGCACATGCACTGCCTACCTAATGCTAAGCTGAAGGTCTACTGAGTGTTTAGGCCACTGCCATGACATTTAACAAGATCCACGGGTTTACAGAAAGATAATAGAATTATACATCTACCTGACCGCTGCAGGGTTAATCAAAACAGCAAATAAAGCAGGGCATTCCCCAAACACCTCTCTAACACCAACAGGTATGGGGCATCAACCACCTCACTAGGAAGCCTGTTCCAGTGTTTGAACACCTCAGGGTAAAGAAATGTCTCATCACATCCAGTCTGCATCCGCCTTGGAACAGCTTGGTGCTGTTCCCATACAACCCAGATCAAGTTGCTTAAACACCACTCTCCAATGCAAACAAGTACTGATCAAATCATTTAGGTTACACAGGTATACGATGTGCATGATCATCCACAAGACAGAACTGCAGACAAGTGAAAACTCGCAGGTTAAAAGCAGCTTGAGTTATTAATCAAGAGTCACTCCCACTTCAAGTCTCATTCACTCCTGTACACTCTCTCAGGTACAACATTGTTCTGACTTTCAAAACTTAATCTGTCCATAAGCATAAATGTTGGTTCAGGCTATTGAAACTGTACTAAATTCCAAATATTTCAAGCAACATATCTAGGAGAAAGGCCTTAAAGGGATATTATAGAGAATTTAGGTGCTGATCCTTTGAAACCTGAAGTGCAACACACCCTTCCATGTCACAGTGACAGTGGCAGCACGGTAAATTTGAGTGTGAGAGAACAGCAACATAACCCTGACCACATATAGCCTCTGTGCTCCTCTTAGTCATTTCTGTCCAAATAGTCTTCTTCCTACCCTCTTCTGCTTTTGCTGGCTCACAAAAAGAAACTCGGGAGGAGAAAGAAGCAGCTCCTCTGGGGAACTCATTTGAAAATCACAAATGTAAACTAATCAGTCTACCATGATCAGAGTCATGGTACCTCTATCCACAAGAATAGAACAGGTAGGGCCTCACCAGGGCTGAGTGGAGAGTTCCCTCCCCATATTCATGTAAGCACACCTGAAACTCCTAAAGCACCGTCAACAAGCTATGCAAAAATAACTGCATACCCCTGTGTGAAGGATGGTGTGGTGGGAAGGCATAATCCAGTTTTGTCATAATTAAGTTAGATGGCATCTTAACACACTGGAATGGAGAAGTATCCATTTTCTTCCACCTGAAATTATCATCTTGACAAAATCCACACATCACAACCCACTCTTCCAAGTTAGTTTGGAGTCTGAGTTTCCAGAAAAAAAGTCCCCTTCTACAGCTGAACATTCAACTATCTTTCAGAACTACAGTAATAAGCAGCCTATCCACAGACACTTCTGTTTCAGTATAACCCTTCTGCTCCACTTACAAAAGCAAATATCTAGATGCATAGCAGAAACGTTCAGCAGGAGAAACCTCTTGTCACTCAGCAGATTTCTTCATTCAGAAATAAAAGGCTGCTTATTCAACCTGCTTGAAAAGGAACAATTTTCTCAACAAGGATGTTCTGTGGTCAGTTACACTGTGGTGTCTGAAAAACAGTTCTAAACTGCCATGTGAGGATGGTTTCTGGTCATGCTGTTACACACATAGCGGAGGGCAATGCAAAGTAGAAGGTAAATCAAATAAATCCATTCAGAATACTGGAAACAGTCTGTGAAGAGGTTTGCTCAGTTTTACCCAAAGACAACTACATGCCTTCACGGTTTTGATGCCATTGCTGCTGTTTGAAACAGAATCCAGTGAGAAGGGTTCCCTGTAGAATTTTCTAACACAGCATCAGTAATAGATTAAAAAGTTCTGTCAAACTGCAGGACTAGTATATTTACATTACAGTAAATGCCAAACTATTTTAGCAACTTACTTTGTAGCTATTTCATGACTGTTTCTGAAGCCTTTAGAAAAACTGAGACCTACTCTTCCTTCTAGAAGGACAGGCCTTCTCCAACTCATGCCACAATGCCTGGTCTACAGATTAATCCTCTTACAAAACTGCTCTCCTAGAATATAGCAAACAAACCTCCAGATAAGCATTTGTAGTCTTTCAAAATGTAAAGGATAAACATTTCCTGAAATGTAGGCTCAAATTTGATTCAGTGTTTCCAAGAAATCAACTCATACCAAAAGGTAAGATGAAGAGAAGGTTGGATTTTGGTTTTTGTTTTCAGGAAGATGGACAAAGACGTTATTCTTCCAACCAGAGCACATGCAGTTCAGGAAAAGAACACAGTCCAAAAATATCAACAGGAAGAAACAAGGATGAGTAAAAAGCAAACCTCCTTCTGCAGTCATTGCTGCAATGACCCTGACAGTTTTGGAAGAGGGCATATAGAAGGATGGTTAGGAAAAAAAGCAAATGCTGAAAGATTCAGCAATTTTGTGTAAATGGGGAACATAGTGTCAGCACACAAGATAACAGCTTCTACTTACAACAGCCTGCACAACTACAAAAATAAATTACCAACACCTCTGCAAACATTAATGCCACACTAGATTTCTTACTGTTCATCTTTAGCAACGACTGAAAGCGATCCTGGACACAGAAGTTACATCACACATCCACAACAGGCATTGTACTGTAAACTCCTGAAATCATTCTATCTCAGCCTTTCAAGATATTTGACTCTCTTGGGGAGTCAAATGCAAAACTTACTGCTTAAAATGAATCAGATGCTTTTGTACGTTTTCCTTTGCTCTTCTAGGCTCACATGCCAGAAGATTCAAGTGACAGAAATCTGAAAAGAAAAAAGACCCTATAACACGTCATTTTTTTCCCACTAGTACGGATTAATACAATGATGTTTAGAAATACTTCCTGCTTTTATCAGAAGACTTTAACAGCTAGACATTTTGCCAATGGGTGGCACCAAAGTGAGTTAAATTAAGAACTTTGCCCTTGCTGAGGGACAAACATTCCTCTCAAACACCCCTGGATGCTGGCATTAAAGGCATATTTCAATGTTACTGGGTCAAGTCATACAATGTCAGGGAACCATAGCTCATATGAGAAGTCATCACAATCTGCAACATCGCCCTCAAGCAACTCATTTTTAAATAACACACACCTAATATTTTTGTAAACTAAAATATTTTTGGTCTCATCGATCAAGAGTAGAGGTACACACCCCTGTTCAGTCCTATTTCTTGCTAGTCTTGTACTTGGACAGAGTTTACTTCATTTAGATAGCAGTTAGGCACTGATTGCTATAGAGTACTGCTCACCCACGCTGTACCAATCACACCTCACGGTTGTTGCTGTACCTTTTCTTACCAAAAACAATGTCTGGTGAAAATCCCAGGCCCCAAGCTGCTGATTGGCAAGAAGCTCTTTGTGTACAAATTACTCTTTATATGCCCTAAGTCAACAGCCAGGCACTAACGATGAAGGTACATTCTCACAACACAACTCTGTCATCAGAAAACAGAAATAGCTACAAGTTAAGACTTCACCAGCCTGTAATCAAAGTGAAGAGATACTCACTACATAAAATACAATAGCTCATTTACTGATAGAAAAGGGGCAGTATCACACACTGACCAGTCATACAACTACAGATAGGCAAATAGGTACTGGGGAAAGAAATTTTATAAAAGAAAGAAAAAGGGACTGTGCAAACACTTTCATTTTGCATAAAGCTTAGGTTTATAGCTATTCACCATGAAGTCTAGCAGTTGCAAGGTAGTGATACAGTGTGGCATTAAAAAAGGAAAGTATGAAGCAGTAACTCTACTTCCATGGTGGTCTGTTCTATGAGCATTGACTTTTTTGGAGATGTTTTTTTCTACTCAGCACAGAGTTTTGCTCTGTGTATGTGTGTTTATTCCAATTTTTAAGGAAGGTACCGCAAATCTTTCTCATTTGAACCTTCTTTCAGATTCATTATCAGATTAGAAAAAAAAGTTTCTACCTCTCCCAAAAAGACATCAACAAAACTAAGACACGCAAACCTGCACAAATAGATATATTTAAACCTCTTACAGTCTGGTGGATCCTCATAAAGTTTTACCTTAGAAGTATGTGAACTATAACAGGATTGTACTGTAGGCCAGTGCTGAACATACTGTCCTACATAAGTCAAAAAACATTATTTTCTTAAGGAACAGTTACTTAAATACAATAGCTCAGTTGAAAGGGACCTTCAAACATCAAGTCCAACTGCCTGACCACTGCACAGCAAACCAAAAGTTAAGGTACATAAGTGAGAGCACTGTCAGTGTTCAAATGGCACGTGGATAGATGTGGGGCACTAACCACCCCACTAGGAAAGACTGCTCCAAAAGAGGCCATAAAAATGCAGAACCAGATTAACTATACAATAAGTGGAACTTTATTTCCTTTGTCAGGATAAATTGCCCCATCCTTTTTACATCTATTCTGCAGAGCAAGGAACTTGCAGCTTCAGAAAAGCCTCTTCAGTGCTCAGTGTACAGTTAACTGGATAAACTCCAGTGAGATTAAAAAAAAAAAAAAAATCAGTAATTAACTGAAGGAGCCTAAACTGCATAAAAATATTCCCCAAATCAATTCTTCTCACAACAGAGACCCATGTTGCACAAATTGAAATACAGGCTTAGCAAGATTGATTTTCTCATCATGTACTCAGAGTTAACTTCCCCATTTCATTTTATTACTTTATGAAACCCATTTTCCATTCTATTCTCATCTAAGAAGCATTAATATTTCTCTTTCAGTGATGCACACTTGCACAAAAAACAATGCTAACTTTTACCTCGGTTCAGTACAATCAATATATCCTATAAGAATGCACATCTAGCTCTATTTTAGGATGTAAAAGGAATGAGCATACATGCTGTATTTTCAGAAATTCAAGGACTGACTCTGAACTCTTCAGACTGAAAATCAATTGTCCCCTTGCCAATCCCTTGCCTCCTGGGGTGCTTCTTTTCTCTGTTTTTGCATTATTTTTTTATTCCATTACACTCAAATCATCTTTAAAAGCTTTCTTATGTGACACACACACACACACAAATAATAATATCAAAATCTCTTAGTTTAGTTTACAAAGAAAACCATTCTTATACTAGAATTATAGAATGGTTTGGGCTAGAAGGGTCCTTAACCCCCCACCCCTCCCCCAGCCCCAACCTCTGCCATGGGCTATGTGCCCCCCACCACTGCTTGGTCTCCAGAAATGTTCAGCAGTGTTGATGAATGTCAATGGGTGTAATTTTTTTCCACGTGGAGGAATTCAATTCTACCCCTTTGCTTCATCCACACTTCCATGTCAGACACCATTCTGACAGACCTCCCCTCTGCTGCCATCTGTCACACAGCAACAGCACATAATGGAATACTAGTGGGATGTTTCAGTTTCTACTGCTGTACCACCATCATCTGCCTCCAGTGTTGTAGGTCAACAAAAAAGAAGGCATTACTTCTGGAGCAGCCCAACTTGGGGGGGGGGGCTGCACTGTGAGCTGTGCCAGGCCACATGTGGCCCATGAGTTGGACATGCCTGACTTTAGTTTAAAGCCATCTCCCCTTGTCCTGTCACTATCAGACCACATCATACGTTGGTCCCCTTCTGCTTGTAAGCTCCCTTAACCCACATTGTCCATTGCTTTTTATTATGGATCTCAAATGTATCTGTTCAAGCAAAACTTTTGCTTGATAATTTTTCCATTGATAAAATCTCTTGAAGATATATCACAGTTCTGGTGCATTTTGAGAATCCTAAAAAGAAGTATATGCCTTCAACGTACATGCAAGTGTAAGATGCATTTCAAAAGGCAGACATTGCCAAAAACACTGCACAAAGATTTAAGAGCACTCTGTACCACAAAACAAAAACATAATCCAAGTCAAAATAAAGTCTGACCAATAATCACAATGCATCATTTTTTATTCTGTGTTTTGAATAAAGAAAAGACTGTATGAATAAAAAAGAGGAAGCAAGATTCTCAGAGTGTAAGTAATTATTAAGCAATAATTAATTAAGTAAATATTAAGTAATTCAGAGTAAGAATTTGCAGCACCAGAAATCCAAGATGCAGCAAGTTCTGAAAATAAAAGCAATATAGATGCAAACTTTTCCTTGAGTTTAGATGGGGATAGCATGGGGGAGGGGGGGGGAAAAAACATCACAAAGTTTTTGGAAGAATCAGATAAATGAAACAGAACTGAGAAACTAAATGCACAGCATCCCTAAAATCTGTCTAAAGATCTCCCATAACCTGATCTATGTTATTTCTAGGGTTCAAATAGCTTTGCAAAATGAAAACAACAGATATGATTGGTAACAAACAGGATTCTTACCTTTCTGCCTCTTCACTTGGGGAAAATTGCTGATTGCGGTTGCCTGAATTATTTCCACTACAATCTGATACCTAGTTTTAAAAACAGGGGGGGATAAGGATGAAGAGGGAGGAGAGAAAGACAAAAAACACTATTATTATATTTTTTTCAGTGTATTCCTTATACAGCATAATTAAGAATGAATAAATAAACCATCTTCCTTCACCCCAAAAACTGAGTTGTTGCTCAGTATGTTTACAACCTAAGCAACAGTACACATGGGAAAGAGAGCAGGGAAAAAGCTCAGTCTTGAAATGAAAGGAAAACTCTCAATTTGCAATAGCGTTCCTTTCTCTCTAATGTTATCATAGCACAGACACTTCTTAACTTAGTGAATACAGTAAGTCATGCTCTTTAACATGAAAAGCAAATATAAATTTACTGTAGGAAACTAGAACAGGAATTCAATTCAAGATTAGAAAGTTGTATATTAAGGTTCTAATAGCTAGTGTACATATATGGAGCTTATGTACCGCTCTGAGGGGAGGAAAAAGTTGTGAATTACTACACTCTGGGAATAATTATAAGCAGCTAGTCACCCAATCCTATACTATACACAATGTAAAACAGCTACCACAGTTAGTAAACTGAATTTTAATGTCAGTTTTGTAACAGTGAGGGAAACAACTTCCAATTAATCTTTTCTAAACCTCAAAATCCTGGTCATGGCAGCCTTTCACATTTCTTTATTACTGGTATTATTAGTTCCCAAAGTAAGGCTTCCAGTAAATTTCACTCCTATCTGTAAGAGTTCCCTAACCTCATCAATCAACTCCCTGATGAAGCCTGGAACCTCCTGGGAAGTCTCCCACTTCCAGAACTACTTAACCCTCTGTTTAAGAGAAGATCTGCAACCCTTAGAATACATGCTCCTTCATCTGTGGTTCACCAACCTTACTGATTTCTCCACATTCTTCTTTTCTCCTGCAATTTTTTTGTTTAGTGTTTGCTTGGACCATCTTTGCCTCTTTGTAAGTGTACTGCTTACATTCACTTACAACTACACCAACCAGGTGTGTTTTTTTTTTCCCCTGCAGTAATCCTGATTCTACACAACTCCTTCAATTACCAAGCAGAAACTTAAGAACCTGATATGCCCAACTAATCAGTAATTCTATGATAACGTTTGCAAATACTTCATTTTTTTAACCCTATTTCCTTTTGCCATTACTTTATCTTGTTTCCAGCCACCACCACAGTTCTGTTCAGTACTTTGGAGGAGGAAGAGCACCTCGAGGAATGTGGTATTCTGCTGCATGAAGTCTCGTATTTAACTTCCTGCTCAGGGCAAAGGTTCACAGGTTTCCCAAACAATTCTGAACAGCTCACTTATGCTTTAGGAACCTTGGTTCTGTCATCTGCAAAAGGGCCGTTCACCTCACTCAGGTGTTGTAAGGTTAAAAACACGGGAAAAGATGAAATTATCAAGTACCACAGAGCAAATAATAAATAAATACTGCCATATGGAAGGTAGTCCCCACTTTTACAGCTTCTTTCCTTCCAAATTTACACCCATTTGTTCTCACCCCTGGTTTTACACCTTTCCATTACCAATATGGTAATACGCTAAAAGAAGTTCCTTATTTTAAGGGAGATGCTCCATGTTACATCCTCAAAGACACCATTTAACCTGTTCTTCCTAGGCCCAAACCACCACCCCAGTCACACTGCCCCATCTGACTGCAGCCCTTTCTCTCTGTAGATTTGGCCTGAACATTCTAGCAGCACACCCTGTGGTGACAGATGATTAAATATCTCTGGAACTTCTAGAAGTGACGTATTCACTTGATTTTCAAGAAGTGACCCAGATACAACAAACTGGACCAATCACAATCTTGGATGTACCTTCTCCTCTTATATCTTCCTCAGTTCTGTGTCACATTCATCCCTTTCCCTCATACCTTAAGTAGAAGACAGCACAGAACATGAGATAACAGCCTTTCTTATCATGAATTGCATATTTACCTTGTGCCGCTCCATTAATAAGAGAATAAATAAAACATTTTCAAAGCAGAATTAAGAAGTACCCACCACCTTATTTCCTTATCACCATTTACTCCCTGCTACATTAACTCATCAAATCTTATCTCCAGTCTTCTTCTGACAGAAGTAAATTTGTTTCACATCTCTCACACAGAATTCATCTTCCCTTCCCCATTTATAGCATAGATAAATTGGAAGGCTGCTAACTTAAATCTGATGGGAAATGAGGGTAAAATTACACTGTATAATTTCCTCTTGAATGAAATAAGGGCAACCTATTTTATGGAGACTTAATACTACAGGAATTAAACTCTGCCTCACTTCATGACAACAACAAAAGTAAAAATTAGAAGGGTGACTTTGAGAGAAGTTTGTAAATAACCATACAATATTTCCTTCCCTGGAAACTTCTTTGGTTTTTGCATTTTCCAAACAAATTCGGGAAAAACAAACTACAGAACACCTCCTCAGAAAACACTGAATTACTTTCTATGAAAACAAATATCAGTTCCACAAACGTCCCTTACAAAAACAAGAAGATACTTCCAAAAAGCAAAAGAGAAATTCTGTTAAGAAATGAAGTGGCCAAAAGTCAGAAGATACTAATGACACAGATATTAATAAACTGTGAATTCCAAACTTTCTCCAGAATTAACAATAAATAGTTCCTGCATCACTTAAATAAGTTGTAAAAACAGAAGCCTACAAACAATGCAGAATATATATATAAATATATATAGACAGAGAGGGTGAGAGAGAAAGTTTTTCTTCTCAAGGCAATGCTTCAAACCAAGGAAGAGGAAAAGAAAGATTTAGAAAACATCCTAGCACCATTACTAGCATTTGAAGGAAAGCCACTTTGCAAGGCAGAAAGCTGGTATGCTTCCTCACAAGCAGATGCAGCACACAGCCTCTTTCTGATCTCCTCACCAAAAGCAACAAAATTCTTTACCCACAGGTATCTGCTGATCCAGCTGGGAAATCTTCCTACTTACCCAATAACAAATACCTGGTTCTGGTCACAAGAAATCTTAGCAAGGCTGTGCTAATGAGATCAGTCTGAAAAGATACTTATGGGACACCTCTACTGTAATGTCACATGCCTATACGTTAGAGCACCCAGAAACTTGAGCTTTCATGACTGCAGTCAGTCAAGAGTCTGAGGACTGGCCTGTTTTATTCAAAAACACATTTTATGTTTATTTTAGTAAATAGACAGTAATTAAATTCATCTGCAAAGATAAAACATGGCAGGGATGTTTCAAAGAAACATTTAAGTTTCCCAGCAACTGTAGTGCCTTGGGATAACTTCCTCAAAGCTAAGCCTACACAGAAAATTGTTACTACTTAAATTTGTCCTTTTCCAAGATGTTACATGGCAACATCAGGAGCAATAGAAGGAGGTTGAACATTCATAAATGCCACATGCCGGCTCAGAATGGTTGGTAAAAAGTGATTTCCAAGTAAAACCAGGAAACAAAGCTTTTGATAAAAATTATTATTACCCAGAATAGACAGGTTTCCAAGTTAGATGCTGAGTACAGTGTAAAAGCAATTCATTTATTGTAGGACAAGAACTGGAAGCATTTACCCCACTCCCAACACTCTAAGGGAATCTAACCATGTTCTTTTGTGTTCCAAGGGCTTGTTCTGCTCTTAGATGGTTTATCTTTTAAGCTCTCCTGGGTGGAGTCAGGAGTTGAATCTGATGATACTTGGGTCCCTTCCAACTCTAATTTCTTCTTTACAGATTTTTCCTGTGGTTTGCTGATGGGAAATACAACCTGAAATACTAGTTTGTTCACCTCAAGTATCACTGGTTTTGCTCATCCATATAGAGACCACTGTTTGGTTTCGTTGACATAAATCTGCAAACTTTCTTTGGAACATCATGAAAGCTTTGCAAAATATACTACCTAATTTTAAGGTGACTACAGGTAGGCCCATCTCCCTTTAAGTGCTAGGGACCAAACAGAAGAGGAACCCTTCCTCCCACATGGGAATGCTTTTTACAAATGCTGCCATAGGGACTGGCTCTGCATAGCCGAAGAAAAAGCACAGCCCTCAAAATCAAATACTATTTTCTCCTCTTTGAAATTAAATGAAATTTTCCTGGACATTTTCTGTTTTAATACTGATCAATATTACACGGGGTGTATGAGAACATATCTCAAAATGACAGTAGTCGAACTCCACTGACCAGAAAGCAAAAACCTCAATGCAGCCAAAATCACAATTTCATGAAGCAAATTCTCTACCTGATTAGAGAATGCAGTTTAGGATGACCTATCAGCTAAAAAGAGAGCACACTGAGTGCATTAATGTGCCTGAATAACAACAACAGAAGAGTTGGGTTTCTTTTGAAACAAGCAGATGCATTAGCGTGATTATGCTACTAAATACGATGTCAATTAGGTTTTAGACAGAGTCTAATAGAGACTAATTCCTGCTCTCAGTAAAGGCACACTGGCCTAGAGTAAAGAGTAAATTCTACAGCAGATGAGCAATAAGTAGCCAAGCAACAAGATAATTTCACCATCACCTTAATGCATTTTCCTGTCTCAGAAATGTAAGTGGTTTCAGAATCAGGGAAAAGAACAAGAGAAAGTATTTATGCTGCCCACAGTAATCCATCTTGGTACACCATCACTTGGCCTGATCAAGATGAGTCTAACAAAAGGTCCGGGTCACAGCAGATGACCCAGAGTGCACCAAATGGAGTCGATGTGCTTGTGTCTTTCAGATGTTGTTGCAGCCATTTAGGAAGAAAGCTAACTCGTGGCAGCAATTGAAGGGAGCTAGGAAAAAGCAAAAATAAATGTTCTGGTTACCAGTGACAGATTAGGACCAGCACTCTGAAAATGGGTTCAATGGTTTTCAAAAGCTTTAGAGTGCTCAACAAAGCCATACAACACAAAAACGTTATCAGAATAGTATCCCTTTGGCCTGCTTCCCAGGCTTCACTTGTTCTTTATCTTTTCTCTTGCATCAGAAATCACAGGAGGAACGGCACAGCTGTAAAGGTAAGGCAATTATAAAGATCATCTCATCTTGGACAAACAGGTTCAAGATGCACATGTGTATGTTATGACAGAAGTTGGAAGAAAAATTAGGTGGTAACAGATTTTTTATGAGAGGAATGGAAAATAAGTACAAAAGGGAGTACACATTTTACTGGGAAACAGCAACAAGAAACAGATTACACGTAGGAATTTAGGGTTCTCTTAAAGTCTTTAAGGTATTCCTCACAGCTCATTGACATGTTCAAAAAGGATGCAAATGGGAAACAACTCCCCGCAACAGTCCCGAAACACCTCTACGTCACTGGTAAAGCAAGCTGGAACTTGAACCCCATCACAGAATCTCACACTGCAAACTGTGCTGAGTTCCAGCTAAGTGGAATTTTTTAACATTTTCTACCATCAAACTGAAAAGCTGAATATATTATAGATTAATGAATACTGTGGTCTGTCACCTTTATTGTCTCTGCTTTGCCAAAAGAAAACTAAAATTGAATTAAAAATATACAATTTGAATCTTATTATCTGAATAGCAAAAGCAGCATGTTTAGCTTCAAATAAGCTACAGTGAAACATCAAGTACCTCAATTGTTTCAGGAATTCAACATCAGTGTTGCTGTTAATCAGCTTGATGAACTCCTCATATGAAGGAGCATATGTGTAGTCTTTCTTCTGATGCTCATTCATCTGCTCTCTGTACTCCAGCTGGCTGAGTAGCATTTGGTTGATATAATCTGGATCACCCAGCAGTTCCACCACTGGCTTCAGTACTGGAGAGAAAAAATATTTTAAAACAAAATCCTTATGTTGAGGAATAACTGATGTACTTCACTACAACACTACATGTAAGAGGCAAAAATAGATGCAAAACAATTGATATGAATTTCAAACCAGACTCCTGAACTACATAGTACATTTGAGACCTCACATACATCTCTTCATGATAAAATCGTTCATGCCGTTATCCAAAGCAATGTACACTGACAAAGTTGAGTCCCATTTGAGAAATTTCAAACGTTTTTATTCTTTCTGCTTCATGCCTTGGAAGCCATGACATTAAATTGTCATTTGTAATGGCTGTAAAGTGAACTGAAATGCATGATGTACTTGAGACTTCATAACTTCCGGATTTGAATCCAATGATATTAAAAAAGAAAAAATGACAAGCAGATTTACAATTGAATTAAAGTGTATCTAATAAAATGAAAAGCAAAATAGAAAACCTTCAATAAAAAAACTGGATAATTCAAAGTCTAAAACAAATCAAATCTGGTACCATAATTCAATCAATCACATCTATGGATTCTGTGTATCTGAATAAAGCTCAATAGGTCAAAACTATTCATATCATAACTAAAAATAGTGCAAATGAAGACTACAAAAGGGTTCTCCTATGGAAAAAAATAATAATAGAAGGAATGGACAAAAGGGATTTTATGCTGAAAGGCACTAAGGAACCTGGTAACAAGCAAGGACAGTCAAACAAGTATATGCTCAATTTGGAAAATATCCTAAAGTGCTTTACTGGCCATTACTGAAAATAAAATATCAGGACTTAAAAGCGTAGCACCAAGACACACATAAAGATGTCTGTAATTATTAATACTGTACAGGTGTACATGTTTAATTAACTCTGATCTTTCATCTACCTTTTGTTGCAAGTATTTCTGCAAGGACTATGCGCAAGCTGACAGACTGGACATCCTTTGAGGGTAGGAGACAACACACCAGAATTTGAGAACATTTTTGCAGGAATCTTACTTCTTCATCAGAGCTCCTCAAGCATGGGTGCAGCAAAAAAGGTCTCGGTGGATCTTCTTGTCTAAGAAAGGGGGAAAAAAAGAAAAAAGAGAAGAAGGAGAGAGACATAAGTTGCATGTAACTTCTATTATGATTATTTATTCGCAATTTTTGAAAATATTGAAAACATGAAAAATCCATTATCAGGTTAAAGAAAAACTTCAGTAAATAAACACTTCGACCCTCATATTTTTTCATTTTTTTTATTTTTTTACTTTAAAGTCTATTATGACACCCTTCCAGATTACTTTGTCCTGCTGGTGTTTTCACCTACCAAAATAGAAACACAGTTATTTTAAAACTGCATCAAATAGAAACAGTCCAACAACAGGAATGAAAAAAGACCAAGGGCAGAGAGTAACCATGAAAGAACCCCATTTCTCTACACCACTCAGAGGAAGGTGGTACAAGAAGGTGGATGGGAGGAAAGAGTTTTTAGTTTGCTCCTGGTTCTCACTCTCTAGTCTGTTCATAGATGGTAATAAGTTATGTTAATCTCCCTATGCTGAGTCTGTTTTGCCCATGCAGTGAATGAGTGATCTCCCTGTCCTCACCTCAACTCTTGAGCCCTTTTCCATCATATTTTATCCCTCTCTTCCTTTGAGGAGGGGCAGTGAGAAAACAACATCATGGAATTTAGCTGCCCACCAGTATGAAGCCACTGCATAAGCAGAGGATTTGGGATCATTCCTAGTTTGAGAAGCAGGTCTAACTGCTAAATAATGAAGGAACAGTCATTCTTTCTTTCATAATTGGCAAGCAGTAAATACCTTGTATGTATGTTTGACCTAGCTTTCCTAAAACATCAGTTTTCAGCCTGTCACCTGCAGACTACATCAAACTGCTCTGAGCAAGACACCTATACAGTAACAGACTTGTACTGTCACTCACCTACTCCATAAGCTAGAAACAAATTTAGAGGAGGATTAACAACAACAACAAAAAGGAAAACACATTTAGAAGTATGCAATAGGGATGGAAAGTAGAAGAACTTACTCCCACAGAGCAAGGAAACAAACATCAAACAAATGACCTCAGTAGTTCTACAAAGGAGAACTGAGCTCAAGTTCTCAAGTGTGGAAACAGGAAGTGTGACACTGTAGGGGTACAAACCTCCCATGCCTTGAACCAGCAACAACCAGTCCACCTTGTCACAGACACCAATGGTTTCCTGGACTTTCCCAGTGCTTGTCTGACTGGACGTGCCATGGTAACTTCACAATGGAGTTTACATTTCCTTTTATATTAAAATGGTTCTAGAAGTGCAGACAAGGTGCCCTAGCAGTCTTCTCACAGCCACATGCCTGAGGCAGTCCAACCACACATATATAGTTAAACAGCAAGGCTATCACAGCAGTGATTACAGCGAGACAGACACAGCATCACCTTAGAGGCCCAGGACCTCAGCAGAAGGCCCTCAGCTGTCACGGGTCCCATCCCAGAACCTCCTCCCATCCTCCATCTGTTTCCCTCCCACAGCTGTAGGCTGTGCCCTGGTTAGCATCAACCAACTGATACTCATAGGGCTGTTCCAAGCCTACTGTCTCAGTGTAGCAAAAGTGAACAAGAACTGCATGCTGCCAAACCAGAAGTTTTTGGTTGAGCACCAGCGTGTGGCACCAGCAACAGGCAGCACTGCACTACTGATTTTTGCCAATCAGACCAGGAAGGAGTAAATTTGCTGCAACAGTAAAAACAGTGCAGTAATAACACAAGTCATTTGTTTCAAGGTGGCCAAAATTAAACACATCCTTAGAAGAACAACAATGTGAAAATGGCATTTGGTTTCAATTTGACTGAAGCTTTTTTATTCAGTCCCAAACCAAATGTTTTGTATTTAAATGTAGAATTGAAATCCTCTCCATTATCCACAAGACTAATTTCAAAACAAGTCCCTTGGAACAGTTTGGATGTGAATACTGTTTGCTCTTCTGAGGAACAGTGTATAAGATGTGCAGATTTCATTACTAACCAGCAAAGGCGGTGCAGCTGATGTAGCTCCAAAAGTTGTTTATCTTGTTCTGGTAGGATCCTTTTGTCTCTGGCAATTGCATACCTGGCCATTTAACTCAGAGCATTTCCATTGCTCTTGCATCCTCCAGATACATCCTTCTGCCTCCTCAACAGCACATCAGTCACCACATCACACGCTGTTCCTACAGGTATTCATTATTTATCCAAAATCAGACACATCCCAGGTAGACAGAAAGTCTGGGGCAACTCTGTACAGCCATCTCTCAGGGAAGCCAAGTCTTCCTCCTCTGGACAGGTCGAGCCATCCCCAGTCAGCAACTTCAAAACACTGCCAGAAGCAGAAGCAAAATGCCAGGGAACAGGTGACGTCTGCTCAGCATCTGTTAGCTGGCAACAGACCCATTTCTTCCAAGCATTTCCTGGGTATTAAAAGCAATGATAGAGTGCCTGAACTAAAAGCAAGCGGCAACTGTTTTGTGGCCTGGGAGCATACACACACACAACCCTTCCTTTCCAGACAAACTTACCTAATTTGTGGGACATGGTGCACAGTTATTAGATCAAGCATGTGCAAAGCATGAAGCCCAGCTGTCATGCACATAGCATTTCACTAAAACAAGATTAAAGTCCCCTTTGCCATTAGCATCTGTCTAAACACACCCACATGCAGCCAGAAATGCCAATCTGTTTGGGACTGCCAACACCCTGGAGTATTTACTGCACCTATACTATCATGTACACAGAAATCATTTCTCATCACCTTCACCTCTCCGTTGTACACATTTATTCCCCGTGAACAGCCAGTACATGCAACTAGGCTGAGTTAAGACTCATGCCAGGACTTTTCTGGTGAAGTCAACAAAGCAAACAGAACTGCAGAGAATAAACAAGCAGAATGGTAGATCTTTGACTCTTGTTTTTCTAACTCAACTAACGTATTTTTGCATGATGAAACACAAGGGGAAAAGGGAGTTGCATGCACTGCAGGTGACAGACCATGTAAGAACAGTTTCCATTGTTTTCTGGAGAATTCTCCATTATCTAAGAGGATATGAATACTTTCATTCTATTTGCCTCAATATAAACATCATCCAGCTTGTAAGGAAAACACACTATTTATCAATTAAATATCCACCCAGAAAGCTGCATCTCTTCTGACTCAGGCTTCTCCTGAGAGAAATCTGAAAGATAGGTCAATTATCCACAAGTCCACATATCCACATCTGTATGCAGTAAACTAATATAAATGCAGCACTGCAGATAAAAGTTCCAGAAGAGCTATGACAAGCCTGTAAACCAGGTTCATTTCATCTCCTTTAGGCAACAGGCAACGAACGGCCAGTAGCAGCTTCATTCACTCATGTTCTCCCAAACAATAAAGAATAGTGACATGCATAGGAGCACAGAGATCCAAGTGACTTCAAAGATTTTAATGCAGCAAACAGAACTCAGGTTTGCACAGCACACTTACAAATCATCCTCTTCACTTCCCCATGAGCTGCAACACCAGTGTTAACTTCACAGAAGTTTCTTGCCAGTGATTTTCATTGTACGAGTTCTTCAAGCACGCTTTGAATTCTTGACACTATCCAATGCCACCCCACAGCTTCAGAAAGCAAGTGAGATTTCCTTCAGCCACCCCTACATCACTGGAAGATCCAGAAACTGTGAACACACACCTATAAGCACAGCCTATCACAGGACTTTCAGGTTCATCACCACAGAAGTCTCGCAAAAATATCTTATTTTAATCTAGTGCCTATGCTAGATAGCCACAGTTTTAACTAAGACCATCTGATAACTCCGTGTTGTGAAGACTCGTGACAGTCAGAAGTAATAAAAGACCTCTGATATTTGTGGTTGGGTTACAAGCTTGTGATGAGAAGCATCGCCTTTATTTTCACATAGTCTCAATGCTCCAGACTGCATGGAAGAGCTTCAAAATGATTCCCCAAAGAGATTAATGAAATTAAAAACCCATCCTGAAGTTACCACCTACAATGCTCATGCAATTCATGCACTCGGTAGATTTGGAGTTGCAGTACCACTGGTCCACAGACAACAAATGCCACAAAAATTAACCTGGCCTCAGACACATGCACAACCAGGAATTTAATGACAAGATGAATCTGTCTGCTTTGGAAACAGGAAGCAAGCAAGTAAATGAATAAGGAGCATCCAGGATTTAATGACAACTCTACAGGATATTACGTAAAGATCCTTTCTTATAAGAGAAAATAAAATTCTAAAATGTTCCATCCAGTCTTGCTGCTGCTTTGACTTTCAAGAAAGTCTTGCAGAGTTGCATTTAAGTCTCAATCGGTACAGTTGTGAGCTGAAGTGTACATGCAACTTGCTGTAAACGAATTTCATCAGAACATTCACCTATTTTTATTAAAGGGACTCTGAGAACTATTAAAATAACACACAACCTGCACCTGTTCATCTGTATCACCCTCAGCTCTAAGCTGCCTGACTCTAGCAGAATGAAAGTTGTTTGAGCTTTCTAAGAAATAAAACAAATGAATTTATATCTTTATAAGCCAGAATCATAAGATTCCTGAAAAAAAGGACTTGCTAAAAGCAAAATGAAACTCCAAAACTAGACCAACCTTGAAAAGCACTGTAAAAAACAAGGACAAAGCAAACCTTGAATTTCCAAAGTCATTTCTATCAAGATCAGAAAGATTTTAATTAAAGAATCATCCAGCATTTGCTGTTTTAGTAACTGTATTATTTACACATGTCACAGTTACCTTCCTAAAAGGAAAAGTAGTTGGACATCAGGGTAAACCCCAACGATTTATGCCAGATGAAGAAGTTAGAGTAGTAGACAAGGCAACTCATAATGGCTCTGTGTCATGCCAGACAGCCCTGCCCGCAGCTAGAGGAGCATCACAACCCTTTTGCTTCATTTCTAGCAGGAAAGACATTCTCCTTTAAAGAAATCAGAGACAGGAAAGAAAAGAAAAACAGATCTTCCTTCCAATTCCCTGCCTCCCACCAGCCAGCATGGAAGAGGCCTCCTCTTCTGACGCTTTCCCTCATTCAAGTGCACATTTTTTCCTCATCTGTTCACCTCTGGTGGGCATGTACCTTGAGCTATTCGTTATCAAGTGGAACATTGCAATGATTAAAATAAGCCAGAGAGAAAGCAAGGGAACAGTGAGGACCATATCCTCTTTCTACCTGTCTTAGCCTAAAGAGCGGCAGCCTATTTCATCCTATCAGCCATCCTGATCTGTCAGGTATTGTAGGCATCATTCAGTCAGTCAGTGGAAGTAGAAAAGCAAAGGGATTTCTACGGCTGAAGTGAACCAAGTGACAAAACACATGAACTTCTCACTGAAGAAATCGATTCCTCTGTCCCTCCCGGGGACAGATGGTTTATTTCTCATACTTCTGTGAAGTTATCTGTTGTCTTATGCGAAGAAAACTGAGAATGCATTTGCCTAGACAGTACCCACTCCAGAGCTGGAACAAGTATTTAAAACTTGGCAAGCCACCTTGAGAACACCCAAAATGCCCTTTGCTGTCACACTGCTTTATCAACTCAGCTCTAGAAACAGGACATGACATTCCAGCTGGCATCACAATAGGAAAAGTACCTGGCTCTAATTACAGTCTGTGCTTCTATAGTCATCATCCAAAGCTAACCAGATTCATTATTATAGACATTGAGAGGGAAATGTGAATCCCCATTTAAATCTTCTACTATTTTTAAAACACTGAAAGAAAGCTGAAGCTAGGCTAATGACATCTCTTTTGCTCCCTAACTTAGAAAGAATTTTCTGCTTAAGTTATAATAACATATAAGCAAAGGTTTTCCAAGAAAACCTAGCTTCTAAGCCAAGCCAAAAGAAACACGTCATTCTCAGACCAAGATTTAACATTAACAAGTTCTAGTAAAGCAAACACTGTATAGGAAGGCAAATTATTTAGTATAAAATGCATATTATTCAAAGAAACACTTTATATTTAAAAAAATTAAACAAGCCAAGAAACCTGGAAGCATGCCAGAGACTTATTATATACATGCTGAGATTGAAGATCTACTGTGATGTGCATACAACTGAATTTCTTCTTTTTATTTATTTTTAAATGTAATCACTCTTTAGTTTCCCTTCACTTTACATCCTACATGTTAGATCACATAAAACCGGCACGTACCATACACACATTAATCTCACTGTCTGCTCCAGAACAGCATGAAGTGCAAATGGCGACACAGAGACTGCTCACTGACCAAAAACACTGCAGTGTTTTTCCTCTGAAAGGGTGCTAAGAAGTACATTAATGCAACTGTAGGCAAAACAATTTCATAGCATAAACCGTATGGCACAAATCTGAATGACCAAAGCATATTTCAGTTAGGGTAACCGCAGGTAAGTGCAGACGTAAGCCCAAATTCCATGCTCAATTACACAAACTGTTCACTCAGATCAGCAAACTGCACAGGTGTAAGGGTTCACACATGCAATTACCATTTGGGTGCAATTACAGTATTTAGGAGCAGAGGACCTTTTCAAGTGGACATAGAAAACAGTGCCAAAAAGAAATTCAGGGAATTAACAAGATAACCTAAAAATAGGAAGAAAATCCAGCCAACAATCTTCCAGCAGAAACACACAGTTACTGCAGGACAGACTGCTTATAGAAACTACAAGGCCTTCCCTCCTGGGGCTAGCACAAATGGAACACTGAATGGAATTGCTCCTTGTGCTACAGTAGAAAAGGTACAGATAACTATGTTTCTTCTTTGCTCCCAGCTCTGACAGTCTCTCTCATCTTACTTGCATATTTGCACTTCATGTGCAGCCCACCTCCTACCATGAGCAAAGGATTCACAGACCAAATGAAAATTGCAGTGAATTTGAACTCTAAGAATAAATGTTTCCTTCCCTGTGTCTTACAGATGCCATGACGCATGTTAGGTCTCTATATCTGGTAAGAAACCTGAAAGGTTTTTATCAATTGCACAAGAAAATATTACGTTATTCCTTACTTTGATACAGCACTTCTAGAAGCACAGAGACAAGCAGAAAACTCCAATGAAATGCACAGTTTGAGTTTTACCTGGCACTGGCTCCTTTAAGGTCACAGAAGTGCGTGAGTAAAGCTTTCACTACATCATTGCAGACGACTTTAACTACATCAATGTGACTCAGCCTCACTCGCAGCTGCTTGGCAATCTCCCAGAAGTCTTCTGACAGCAGCTGGTACAGCTGCCCTTCATCTCTGCTGAGATGCCCATACCAGGACAGGATGTAATCTCTGTAGATGTAGTCAAACACTGAAAGGAGAAGTACAACAATAAATACCAAAATCTGCAACATGAAGGCATGCTAGGATAGCAGAAACTTAGTCCTCCACACCTCTTCTTCAACAATCAGATGGCTAATAGGTTTCACAACTTCTCTGCTGGGTTTTAATTTCTCACTGGAGCGTGAGGTTGGCGAAGTTACAGAAATCTGCACCTAACAGGTTACTGGAGGTCACTTCACAGAGCAAAGCCTGTAAGTGGATTTGCTCAGACAGTCAGGCTACCAGCTACACATTAACCTCGAGCTAATATCTGTGTCTTAACAGTGGTTCTGATTATATGAATTATCATATAAGCTGGCTGCATATAGGCTGTTGCAGACTGAAACAAACTTTCTTCAGATAGAAATTTAACAACATCTCCACTCCGAAGTTACTCTAAAGAGAAGGTGCTAAGACTTTTGTATCTGAAAAGAAACACACAGTGCTACAGAAGATACTGAAGGATCAGAAGAGCTAGAGATAAAAGCGAACAAGCAGATTAGCAGGACAGCATTAACTTGAAAGGTAAGGCAACATTCCCAACTGTACCTACAAGCAACGGGATTACTGTAACTGCAAGTTCCATCACAACACCTTCTTCTACTCTTTTGACTTTCTGACCTTTATGTATCTCCAGTTTAACTGATGCATAACTAGCAGATGCCTCTGGAGTTGTAGGAGGTGTAGGAGGTGTTCAAGCTACACACAGCACTGCCAACAAGGTGACAGAAAAGCTGGCAGTGGAGGGGTTGTGAATGGGAGGAAACCGGTTTAGAACAACCAGAGGGGTAACTGAAAAGAAAGGGGAAAAAAAAACATCACATGCCTGTGAGTCTGAGCAGGTTGTTTATCAGATATCCTGATTTCAGAGTTGTGCTGGTGTTTTCTGTTGTGGGCTCTTTTTTTTTTTTTCTTTAAATATGAAAAATACATCCCAGGTGACAATGTAAGCCCATGGTTTAAAGTAATTGCACTACACCACTATTTCTTAGTTTTCACTTTGATAGGAATTTGGTTGGGTTTTTTTGTCAGCTTAGTAAACTATAAAAAGCTCCCTGACACCATGATAGTGAATTAATAACATACTAATAGCATAACAACTTATACTGAGCAATCTTGCCTCCCTGAAACACTACCAGGCTTCATCCCAAATCACTGTACCAAAAACATTAAGAAAAAATACTAAAATTGATTAAGGCTTCTAGTCAAATGCTTCAGAAATTAAATTGTTGGCTTTATAAAGAAACTAAGTCACTTTGCTGAGCTAGAGTCAGTTAAATGGTATTTTCTAAGACATTTCAAGGCTTTCAAACAATTTAAGAAAAACAGAGAAATACATAAATAAGTCAATAGAAATTGCAAAGTTTCTATAGTAGCACAATTCTTAATTGCCCCTTGCCTAAGGAGCTGAGTTATGGCACAGAGGAGTGGTGGCTCCTTATCTGCATTGGCCAGACCTCTACAAAACAGGAGTACAACTTGCATCTCAATCCCTTAGGATAGCTTCTCTTTTAGAACAGTCTATTCCAACCGAGCCTTTTCTCAGAGCAGGCCTTCATGCAAATGCATGCATAGACTTCAAGTATCAAAGAAAAAGCAAATATCCTCTCCTGAAAGGAAGGACTGGAACAGTTTCATTACCATCAATTCCAAAACTCTTCTGTGACTGTATTAGCAACAGAAAAGGATCTATAGCTAGAACACTTGCTTGAGCTTTTCCAGACCAGCAAGAACCACAACCAGTAAAATCTATGTGTGCCATTAAGATGAATTCTGTTAGGATCTTGCATCAGGAGATCACCAAACAGTTGTCTATAATATTGTATTAATACTAGGCTAGATTTTGCATACACAATGCAGTTATCCTAAACTGCATCTTTAGAAAAAAAAAGCATTAAATAGAAATGTAGCAAGAGATGATACACTATACTGTTCAGCAAGGAACTGTTTCACAGAAATAAATGTTGCATGCTTTGCTACTTGTTAGTCATTCCCCTTGCCCAGTGCTCAAAGCCAGCTCAGTTAAACAAAACACCCCTACCTTCAACTTCAAAGAACAAGCTAAAAATATTAAAGCTCTTTTTCTGAAGTTCTTAAAAACTGGCTAACCAATAACCTGAATTGGTGCAATGCCATCATTTCCAAAATATTGATTTTTCAAGTTAAAGGGATATGGGCCATTACTTAGCTAATGTCCTTTGGACTTCATTAGATTTTGGCTATACAATACAGATCAAGAATATAAAGCCTTACACTTAACATTACCTTGGTTTACTTAAGTTCCTCATGTTCACTAAACCTGTATTCAGACCACAGTGCTACAGGTTGGTAAAAAGCTGTGTGAAATACCAGACTTCAGGACTGGGAACCAGCCCTGGACACAAGCGATAGTGATGTTAAAAATCTGAGTTCTGTTCTTCAAGTTTGTATTGGGAAAAGATCTAGTATTTCTTGGTTCAGCTGCATTTTACACCATTCAACCTTGATGAAACTGACACATTCTTTTTATAAGCTAGATGTTCTCACTGCTCCTATGCAAGAAAAAGATCATGTCCATACAATTTCTTATTTCATACTGTTTGTGTTATTAACTGTTTTTACATTAGCTGAACTAATTACTACTACCAATTACTAGAGATGTCTAGAAGAAACAAAAAAATCCGAACATATAAACAATAGAAGAAAAAATAATTTGTTAAAAATGCCCAGGGGACACAAAGAAATATCGGACAAATTTCTGTACAAATGACTTTGACTGTGTACTCTGCCAAGAGTGTTCTTAGATCTAAGTGTTTGAATCCCAGCAGCAGAGAGAACATGAATTTGAATCAGGTCTTGCTCAAATTCTGGACCCAAACAGCTGGTTTTTGAGAGCTGTGAAAATAAAAAAAAAATACAGCTGTTCAAATAAAGTGGCAGAAGACACTGCATTTTTTTTTCTCTAAACATCAACAATGTGGATCTTACATTGGGAAGTGAGATAGATAGTGAAAATATTTATTTTTTAAAGGGAAGTCCTGATGCACAAATCTAGGAGAGTTCTTCTAAAAGGTCAACAAGAACACAGATAGGCAAGATCTGATCCACAAGTACAACCTTATCAAATTCCCAAAATATTTTCATCAAGTCAGCCTCAGCACAGGATCTAAGGAAACTAAGCAACTGTGGAGGAAGAGGTGGTTCTCTGGCATGAAATATCTTCAGGGCTAAGAAACAAAGGGAATCATAAAATAGCCAATTTTCACAGCAGAACAATTTCACAAGCAGAGTTTCAATATATATTATGACCCATGCTGTTTCACTTATTCATAATGATCTAGAAAAGTGGACAAGTAGTACGGAGACAAAGACTGGCCATGAAAAATAAAAGATCACAGGATATCAGGCAATTAGAAGATGAAATTTAGGTCCCAGGAGACCAGCAACCCTGGTGGCAGAGAAGTCCAGTGACAGCTGCAGCCTTTAGCCTTGACAGCACACTGCGCAACAGCATCTGGGTCTGCCTGAGCATGGCCTTTCCTAAGAGGCATTCGTGAGCTGTCCAGTGATGTGGGATGAAAGCATGAGGCTCCCAAGCAACAAACACCATAGTAAGCATCAGAAGGAAAGA
This sequence comes from Odontophorus gujanensis, assembly GCA_013399175.1. Classification (NCBI taxonomy): domain Eukaryota; kingdom Metazoa; phylum Chordata; class Aves; order Galliformes; family Odontophoridae; genus Odontophorus; species Odontophorus gujanensis. Next base: position 81,415 of record VXAB01000925.1, on the reverse strand, counting down.
CTAAAAGTGTTTGTAAAACTGGGTCATCTTTTCTTTGCATAAGTAACGAAGGGCAAACAAGAATCAAATCAATCTAGCAAAAGAAAGCATTAAATACTCTGGCAAAACAAATTCCAGTGTGTTTAGAGGTTAGAAAAAGGACTCTGGTTTAAAATGAAAAGGTTTTTTTCCTGCTGTATTCAACAAGGAAAAAATCCTCACACAATATTATACTTCAGATTCTGCATGCTTTAATGCAACACATCACAGGGTAGCAGGGCTAATTCACAGCTTCCCCTCAACTTCTATCTGCAGCTTATGGAAAGATGCTACAATTAAGAGGAAAGAAACATTCTGGAGCTTTGTGCTCTTGTACTACATGCTTGTCAGTGGGAGGTAGAAGTTGCTAACTGAGTTGTAAACAGATGTTAAACTTTTTGGTGCAGAAAGTGACTGACGTTGTTGAATGTTAATTCCATATACTTCTGTTGTACCATCTCTAGCATCAGAAGGTATTCCAGAGGAGGGCACCTACTGTCAGCTGGTCAGCATCACAGGAAAACCACAGTAATTATTAGTTTAATAAAATAACACTGATGGTTGAAATGGAAACATCAATAACTCCTTCAATTAAAAGTTAGACATCATCGATCATCCTTTTCTCCTCACTACCTTAACAGACCAAGAGAACAGAGGAAAAATACAATAAAGCACGTGACAGCTTATCAAGAGAGAGACACCACAAAGCCTCAGCAAACTGTGCAGCAACGGGGACCTGCTCTAAACAAAGAGAAAAGTTCACACTGAGTGGCAGTAATATCAGCAAAAACACAGCACAGAAGCAAAAGCTGACAGGTAATTCTGGAGGGGAGCAAGATAGTTATCAACTAACTGTAAAACTTGGGCAAATTCAATTACATGGATGAAGAAGAGCTGAAGAAACCAGAATATGAACTTGTAAAAGAGTATCCACAAGGACCAGGAGTATACCCCGCCCATTTTCAGAGTCTGATCATTTTACTCTAATAAAAAAAGTAAATTGTTTCATTTTGCAACTCATTCAGCATCTTCAATTCAAATTGTCTGCAACACCTTTGGGAGAAAAAGAGACTTGCTTAAATCTACATGCAGCACAGTGAGAATCCTCATCCTTGTTCAACTGCGTAACAGAGGACAAGCTGGCTGTGTTAGTCACTTAGCTGGGCCCGGCAGAAGTACAACCCATCTCACAAGTTCGCTCTCCAAAATTCAAGAATGTGAATGGAAAGTAAAAACTGCTCTGAAAAGAAGTTGCAATAAAAAAAGTTGCCACAGCAGTAGGAACTCAACTCTGAGAAATGAATCACTTAAATATATTCTTAACTAACTTCCAGCCTGACTAGGTAAGGATGGACTTATGAATCCAACCATCTGCGGAAAAAGTACTTCAGATGAAGATACCATCAAGTTTTCAAAAACACAAGCTTGTTCCACCTGCACGTAGCAGGAACAAAATACAAGGCCATTTTCCACCCAGTAATCCACGGCAGCTTTTCAAATAACCCCTCTACCTCCAATTGCATGCTGATAATGAGAAACAGTTCACAATCTTAAGCTGTTAACTGCACTGGTGATCCACAAATTTCATATACCACAGCAGTCAAAAAGTACAAATCATCACTTCACATTCAGTTTTCATGGCAAGAATTTGACCAAATCGGAAAAACAACTGCAAGAAGCTAGATTTCATCAGTTCAGAGAAACTCAAGTGAGTCTTTGAAATGTGAGGCAATTTTTTTCACTTACAAAGGACTCAATTTTCACAAATTTTCCAGGTATTTATGTAAAAATACAACAGCAGTCAAAATGACGAGATGACAGTTCAACTGAAAATACAACTTCACGTTACTCACTGCAGCAGATCTCTTGGGAAGACCAAGAGTTTATTTTTTTCTATCAAAAAGGAAGAAACCAGGACCATTCTAAAATCCAGGCACATTGTACAGTTATGGTTTAGTGGAAGGCCAAGCGGTATATACAGAATCTAACACTCCTCTGTCCAAATTAAGACTCACCTTCCTTCAGTGCCTTATCCATGTTGTGAGAAATGACCACTCTCCTTGTCTGAACTGAATCATGGGAGCTTCCAGACCAATTACTCTGAAATTCAAAGAGAACATTCATAAGAACGAATGAATTTTTTAAAATGACAAAATAGAACTGGAATGTAAGGTGATCATACTCTCATCTGCGTGCGTGTGCATGCATGCATGTAATCTTTGCAACATACCAGGCTTCATTTAGCTTCATAAAACACTTCAAAATAAAACTGAAGCCATTAGCTTTCTTACAGTAATTTCAGTTCACATTGTTTCAGGATTTTTCCTTCAAATACATTTCTGGGCACTCCATTTTAAGCTGCTGAACAATACAGACATCGGTCTATTTTCAAGTACTACTGTGCAAACAGGTGGGCGGATGAAGAAATGTTTTTCAGTTGGCATACAGAGTTCTGTGATTCGCACTGTCCCTATATAGATAGGAGTATAAATAAAATCAGAAATAGAAATTGTCCTTATTGTCACTTTGCTTACCTCAGTCCTCTTTTTGGAAATTCAGTCTCATAGAGACACAAATAACTTAAATGAGTGGTAGCAGATGATTTAAAAGGGAAGAAGAGTTAGCTACCCAGCTACACCTGTCCGTTAAGAAAAGAGCATAGTTGCACTGCGAGGAGACAGCAGCTCCCACACATACCACCAGTGCCTACACCATACACCAACAGAGAACATGAAAGCAGTATAAACTCCAAGGAGGGTTTAAACAGAAACACTCTTTAGGCTTTTAAAAGGCCATCTTTTCAGCCAATTTGCAGGCTAACGCCTGGTGTATTTTGGTCTAATGTTATCCACATACTACAGACACGTGCACACGGTCTTATACTGGCACTAGCCAAGTTGTTCACTTCAAAATTAGCTTAACTCCAGCTGAGATAAGAAAATTACGAATACTGAGCTCTCCTCATATCTAAGGTGCAGAAGACAAAGGGATGAGGCCAGGGTCTTCTCAGCAGTGTGTGGTGATAGGACACCAACTGAAGCAAGGGAAGTTCCACACAAATGCGCATGGGAACTTCTTCCCAGTGCAGTGACGGAGCACTGGCACAGGCTGCACAGAGAGGTGGCGGAGTCTCCTTCTCTGAAGATGTTCAAGACCCACCTGGATGCCTACCTGTGCAACCTGGGCTAGGGAGCTGCTGTGGCAGGGGGTTGGACTCGATGATCTCTAGAGGTCCCTTCCAACCCCTGCAATTCTGAGATTATGTGATTCTTGCATCTTCTTACCTGCCTCTCAAGAGCACAAAACAAATGCTTTAAAGAAGAATCCACAATCACAACATGGTCCTACACAGTAACAGCACAATGCAATGCACGTATTTCCAGGAAGCTGGCTTCCTACACCATTGGATCCTTTCACAATTCAACCATGAACATTATAACACAACGGGAAGCACAGCAACAACAGCAGCAAAATGAGCATCTGCTCAAATGCAACAGCTGTGGGCACAAAAATAAAGGAAAGTGGCAGCTTACCTTCAGAAGGCCTCGGCCACACAGGTATCTCCAGATACCCTTGCCTCCACTGCCAACCCTTAAATGAGGTTTGGAAAGAGGTGGATTCTGGCTCCACCCCTTCTGGTCACTCAGGTGAATTGCATGCACCGGAGCTCCCCTGGGTTGGCCCTGCCTTCCTTCCCACCAGTTGCTCAATCACCAGTTCAATCACCATGTTGAGAACAAACCAGGACTATTGCCTCAGCATCCAAGCAGCACTTCCCTGAGATGTAACCTCACATTTTGGTTTGCAAGAATATATTTTGCTGACAGGGTTTTCTAAGGCTGATATATCTGACTTTCAAAACACACAGATTTATTTTTGTAATGAGAAGCTGGTAACAGCAATGTTTACTATTAGAAAGTTCAGGACAAGTGATCAAAGAGAACTTTAAACAGGGAGAAATGATTATCAGCATTAGAAACAGTGATTTTGCACCTGCACAAGTGTAATTACTGAAGGAAAAAGGGAGAGGTGTGGCATGTTAGATTTTCTGAGAAATCTTCTATACCAAAACATTGTATGCAATGACAAACAGCCTGAGAGAAAGGTACAGACGAAGCAAGAAACCTACCTTCCTCTTTGTTTAAAAACTAATTTTCAAGGACAGGTGAGAACCTAACATAAGAATAAACACAACTTTTAATGCATTGGAGTGATGGAGGCTGGGTTTGCTCACACTTAGGGGAGAGGTAATTTTTTATCTTCAGCTACCTGATAAGAGGGTAAAGAGGGGTCATTATTTCTTGCAGCTGTATAGCACAAGGGGCACAGGACAGAGGCTGAAACACAGGGAATTCCCATCAGATATAAAGCAAAATTACTTTAATAATGAAGCTGGTCAAATAGAAGAACAGCAGGCCTGAGAAACTGCAGAACCTCCACCCTTGGAGAAGCTCAAAACTGAAAGGGAGAAGGTACTGAGCAACTTGATCCACCTGTGCCCACTCTGAGCAGGAGGTTGGAATAGATGACTTCCTGAGATGCTTTCCAACCTGAACTGTTCTACCATTCTTGATGATCCTTCAGAGACCTGGGTACTTCACTTGGAGACCGAAAACAGACCAGATTTTATGTTGAGCAATGAAACAGCTGATCAAACTCCTTTTTCCTTTCAGTCTTATGAACTTGCATTTAGCAAAATCTATTACCTTGCTTTAAAATAAATAAATAAATAAATATGTTTCTGTGACAATAATGATGAATCAACTGAATAAACAGGCTATGGATAACATATGGCAACAGCCACCTTCAAAACAACAGTGACAACCTGCTAACATAAGCTCACAGCACCTGCAATAACAGAAGGTCTTCCAAAAATTCACACTCCAAACTCAGCGTTATCAACTGAGAGAATATGAAATCCAGCTGATCTCCTCCCCCTGGCAGATGTTCTTCCCACCCATCTCAAGTCAGATGGATGCATGCAGATGTCTCACCCCATGGCGAACAGGTTCAGCTAGAAAACCATCACTTAAGTGTTTTCACATTTTTCTTCCATGTCACTCATCCACAAGAAAACCGTGCTACGTTTCATGAAACTGCTGGCATCACCCTGAGACAAAGATGTCTGCAAATGGCATAGCTTAGCCTGAAATTCACTTAAATGCTCTCATACCCAGAATGTTCCCGTCGGTCCTGACTCACAGTGGTGCAGCCTCACGGTGAGCTCCAGTCCAACAGAATTTACTGCCAAAGAGGAATGAGAGAAACCAGACTGAAACTTAAGATTTGACAAAATGACTTACAAGCTGTGGAAAGCACAATTGGAAGGAACATGCAAAGAATGAGGCTGCTAACAAATGGGGACACCTGCTGCCTGGAACTGCTTATGTTTTCCTTGAACTTGCCTTTGTCTACGGCCTGGATGAAAAAAAAAAATAAAAAGATAGGATGTGTACATTTCCCAGAGATTTCTGAACAATATTCATTGTTCAACACTTTTGAGAATGATTTCAGATGCAGAAAACAACAGTCTGAAAGAACCAGCAAAAACCAACCCAAGGCTGGCCATGAGCCACATGTCGAGGGTAACTAATATCACAGACGGCTTCCATGAATTCTCAGGAAACATATACAGTCCCAGTGTACAGAGCAACATCACAGTCTCTCCTTTATTAAGATGGTGAGAACTCACATCCCTGACTCTGAGGTCAGAAGAGCCACGTGCTACGGAAACTGCCCAGGGGAGCCAGAAAAGCCTACAGACTGCTGCCTCATTGCAGCCCCTGCCTGACAGCCCCACATGCCTATTCCTACCCCTCCATCCCACGGTTTTTCACCCCACAAAAGAGGTTTGTTCTGCCTCTTTCTAACACAATCAGAACACATGCAGAAGAAACTGACCCATTCATTTTATTAACATTAATTTGTTCTCTTCCATGATGCAAGCTCAACTGATGAAAAAAGAAACCGTGGGAAAAACAACTACCCAAACTCTCCACAGACACATGAACTTGTTGCTCCTAGGGCTGTTCACCTAATGGTTTTTCACCACAAAAGGTGATGGCCTGGAAAAGGACATCATATTCTACTAATTGCCTTTTCCTTATGAAAGTTTTGCTGCTCTCCTCTGCAGAACACAAGAAATTAAGACCTGGCAAAAGAAGGAGCTCAATTAGATTTCATTTTTGGAGCATTTGTTACAAGTGTATGGCACTTTCAAACCCAAAGCATACCTTGCATGCAAGATGCATGCATTCTTGACCTTATTATAGAGTTTCTGGTTCCAACTTTGGGACTCCTGTGTCAAAGACCTGGGCACTGAGCCCACCTCTGCTCTTACTGACCAACTCAGTGCAACCCATGTAGCAGGAGAAAGTCCATGACTCTCTTCTGATGTTGTTTTCTGTTGCTCAAAGTACTTTCCAAGTAAGAAGCAGTCCCCACAAAGGTACAACCCACCAGATTTGCAGCAGAACATGAAATGCCAGTCTAACACAACACTGAGAAAAGACGTTAAGCATGATGCAATGCAGATGTGAAAATAACACTAGATGCAACAGAAGAACAGAGAGTAGTACACCACAACAAGCCATCTCAAAATAGGCAGGAATGAATAAAAAAGCAGAAAACTAAGGTTACTGACTGCCAAGGGATTATGTGACAAATAAATTTGAGTCTGAAAAGCATTTTGTTTCCTGAGATCAGTCTTCTGTAAGAATAAAATTTACGCTTCACAGTTGCATGTGCAGGCAATTGTGATCCTGACAGGACTTCCATTCTCAACCAGCTTACAAATTCCTATCGATAACAGGCATTCCTGGAGTAAAAACATTGATGCTACAGGTCCCAGAGTGCAACTGCTCACGGAACTGCCGCCGAATACCTGAGGCTCATGCAGCATATATTTACAGTTCTAAAATATTCCTGAAATTGGTAGGCAATGCTACGCTATCTCTTCATTATTTTAATTTCAGGACTTGCATAGTAATACATCTACCTGTGTCATCAAAAATGAACTGCTAGCCTGCCTATGTAAGAGAAATCTCAAAGAACAAAAGTATCACATCCTCTGTTTTGTTGAACATAAAGGAAACTGAAACATATACTCTCCTTTCAACGCAGAAAGGATTGATAATCTAAAAGAACAACCACCGATCAGAGCATTTGGCAGTAAACCCAGGAGAAGCTAAATCTAGCATAACAGAACCGTAGTGAGCAGAAGCTGCAAGGACTAGCAGAAACACCAGCAAAAACTGTGCTGCAGCAGAGCTTTCATAGTATTCTGTAACAGGGCAGAAAATGAGACAGACTGGAGGACACACTTGGTTTAAGGCAGAGATTAAAATAAATAAATAAGCAGCAACAAACCACAAATACATCTAAAGACTTACTAAGATGTAAAGACGAAAACAGGAAGGAAGTAGGCAGTTTTCCCTCTCCCTCACAGCTGCTCCAAACTCCTCATTACCTCAAATGCTGCCTTGCAACAAGCCTGAAAATGAGGCCCACAGATGGCAAATCTTCTGCTTCCTGCAGCTTCTAGGGCTCCTGCTAGCTCACCTTCACAAGCCTCATCAGATGGCAAGCGTCCAACAGTGAAGCAGGCTGAAACTGCCTGTCCTTTGCCTCCCTTATCTGCCTTGAAAAGCACAGATTACACACAAATAACTTCCAATAATCTCATTACTCAACCCTCTATGATATAAAAGAGGGTTATCTTCGAAAATATAATTAAATATATTGTTATAGTGTCTGTGAACTCATGGCAGACTTACATAAGAGTGCTACCTTCCAGAATGCAGAGGTTTCAGTCACTACCTGACCCAAAGAAAAAAAGCGTTACCTCACTTTAATGGCAAATTCCAGAAAACCTCATGTTCCTAAACGGCCAGACCTGAGCAAATGACACGGACAAAAAAGTTTCTCTAAATTAAGTGATAAATATTTCCAAGAAAGGAGAGCTGCTAAATAGAAGCAAACAAGAGTGATCAAACATGTCAGGAGCTAAGTTTTAAAGAAACACTGGGAGCCCTGGAAATCACAAGAAACTGAAAAGCAGGACAACAAAATCAGCGTGCCCTCTTGGCTGAAGAAAAACCAAGCTCAGATTTATGGCTTTTGTTACTGCTGTGAGGCAGACCACATAGATTGTTCTTGATAAAGAGTACTGTTCATTTCATCTGCATTTATAACACAGCACCAGAATTTTATAAACAAATCCTTGGGTTTTGCATCCCTTCCATGCAGATAAACCAACCACCATCCTCAGAGTTTTTGCTTTGAATCAGAGTCAAATTACTACGCTGCTAAGAAAACTCTGTCCTGCCAGTTTTGTTTTGTTTTTTGGCAAAAGTACAACTCACGCTGAAAACGTGGGAAAAAGCATTCTGCCCACTGCCACAGTCAACATGATTCTTCTTCACATGAGACAAAGCAATCTCCTCTACCACTATGCAAGTTAGCAGTGGCACAAAGAACAAGTCAGAATTTTAGGAGGTGACACATCTAACAAGTCCTTCCCAGGCCTATCGTTCACATTAGCAAGGCTGCTCACACCAAAGAGAGGAGCCCTCTGGGATGTACACCTTGTAAATGGAGTCTGACTGGTGCCTTTTTGCTGCCTTGTACGTTGCTGTCCTCCTCTGCCACAAGTAATCTGGTCCTAAACCTGCTCCCGGAAAGGGCTGAAAAACATCTGATAATGATGTCATGTACGACTTCCATGTCATTTAATTCCATTGTTTAAATATGAATGGAAACTATTTACCAATACTACTAACTCCTGCAAGATACTGTCATCTGTCTACGCATCTCTCCTTCTCTTTCTAAGAAGAATTATAAAAGAAACCAAAGCTTGTGGTCAGAACTCTCCTCTACAGATAGAGAAATGAGCTTCTTTGTGGCAACACAGACTGCACACCTTTCTCTGCCATTCTCAGTGGTCTTAAAACACACTTACTGAGATACCCAAAAGAACCCTTCATCTTTCAAGTTCCGGAGGGGACGAGTGGTATTTAGGATAAAGCAAAGCAAATCTGAACATACAGTACTGCATTTCCTCAACTGAGTTATTCACTTGCACAAATAGATTTGTGAAAACTAGAAACACAAAACTCCCACTGTAAGTGCTTCAGAATTGGAGAACTCCGGAAAAGCTCAGTTTTTCCAGCACGGCATGAAGAGCTCAATCCAAGTTCCTTTGAAGTTGACTGAGTACTCCCACTCACTTCCCCAAGAGCTGAGCCTGACTCCCACTAGAATAAATATTTATTGCTGTATGTTTTCTGTTTCCTCATACACTAACCCCAATGTGAAAATCAAAGAAAAAAAAAGAAACATTATCCCCCGTGTTCACACACTTAAGAGACACAAAAGAAGATTAGATCTTTAGGACCCACTTCCCCCATACATATATCTGTATATTAGGCCAAGAGAGGGTTCTTTCCTATTCTTCCTGCTCTGAAGGACAAAAGACATGACAGCATTGAAGGCATTCTGTCTTTACTGTCTTCCTGCCACTGGTTCCCAAAAGAGACAACACAGCACCATAAGGCTCTATGAAAACGAGAAGGTAACATCTGAATGGTAACGATGAGCACAGGCACAACAGGAACGTATAATAAAGAGAGTAACCTCACATTTCTACCCAAGAAAAACGTACAGAAGATACTTGGAAATAAGTCTCCACAGATGGCCAACACGTCTATATGCAGCTGAGAAAGGCACTCTGCCTACATCATGCTGAACCAACAGTGTGGAAAACTGCTAACATACACAAAATCACCTCCAGAAAGAGTACTTCAAGCAGCTCAGGGACCCCAAAGCCATTTTTCATCAAATATATACACTCATCAGCAAAACTGTGCATCAAAGGCATGAGAAACCCGAGCAGGGTGCCTGGAATCACAGCCAGGGTAACACACAGCTGTCCTTTTGGGACAACCCCCCCTTACAACCAGGTTATGTTCTGAGAGCAGCACAGGGAGGGGAGATGAACATAATTTCAACTGAATCGCAGAGAAGGTTTAAAAAAAGAAAATAATAATAATAATAAAACAGAACAACAAAAAAACACCACACAGTTCCAGAAAGAAGGCTGCAGTGGGCAGGCACTGCTGCTTTGGCAGCGACTTTAAAACCGTCGTGCTCTGAAGTAACAGCACATAGCACAGGACTACAATAAACCCCAGCACCGCGTAACAGAGCAGGCAAAGCAAGACTGGGAGTGCACTGCCTACACTGACAACTGCACGGGCACAGAAAACACAGCGGACACAGCTACCGAAACGCCCGCACGAGTCTCCAGACACTTTCAGCCCTGCTTGGGCGGCTTAGGCGTTACGGTTTTTCACAAGCTGGGGGGGGGGTTAGGGGAGAAAATTGCGATACACTGGGTTTTGTATCCCCCCAACGCCGGGCTCCCCTTGAGCCGCTCAGAAAACACTCCTAAAGAGATCCACAAGGAGCTCTAAGAACGGATCGGCGTACNTGGGCGCCGGGAGCCCAGCGCCGCGGCGGCAGCAGGCGGGGAGGCCCCGCCGCGCCTGGCGGGTCCGGCGGGGGAGGAGCGGAGGCGGCGCCGGGCGGGAGGCGGGGAAGGGCTGCTCGACGGCGGCAGGTCCCGCTGCGGAGGCGGGGCACGAAGAAAGCGGCCGGAGGCCCCGCTGCTGNGATCCACAAGGAGCTCTAAGAACGGATCGGCGTACGTCAGAAGAGGTACAGAAAACCCCCGCCACGGGTACTGCGGTGACACTGCCCCACTGACGACCGCCACCACTCGCCCGCAGGAATGCGAAGGGCCCGACGCACACCAAGCACCGGCGGCCTCAAGCGCCCCCNCGAGCCAAGTCCCGCTCCTCCCGCTCCCTCCGCCCCGCAGGCTCGGGGGCGCTTACCGGCGGCAGCGGCACGCCCGCGGCGGCAGGGAAGCTCGGCGGCGGCAGGCGGCGGCCGCGCCACAGCAGGCCGAGCAGCGCGCCCAGCGAGGCGGCGANGAGCGGTGGGGCTGCTCTGCTCTCTTTGCTCTAGCGTTCAGTAAGTCCTCGGGGCACGGCACAAGCTTTGCTCTGTCTCTGCCCCTCTCGCCAGGCACTCTCAGCATGCGCTGGCAGCTCCTGCTGACTTCTCGGTTGTAGCAGCTGCCAGCTACGGCCGGAGTGCGGGCCTGGGTTTGTCCGAGAAGCGATGAGCAGCAGTGCTTTCCTTCCCTCAGGAAGCTGGGCTCGGCCAGAGGGACTTCGCGAGTCTTCCTTTACCCTCGGGCTTCGTTTACAGGGAGACATCTCATTGAGAAAATTGTGCCTTGGAGCACTGACGTTACTAATAAGCACGTTTGGGTTCAGATTGGCACTCTGTGAGTAGTCTCTATGTCAAAGAGCCCTCCATCTACTTTATAAGCAGCAGCTCTTGCTGCTGAGCTCTGGGACATTTTCATTTATTCAAATTCAGTAGTTACTGCTGTAAGATTCATGATACCATTCAAGTGAAGAGGTGAATATCAAGGCCGTGGTTTCACAGATTTATGTAAAGTTTCAAGACTGCAAAGTACCACCACATAAAAACAAAACTCTGAACTTCCCAAAACTTCTGAGATGTTAAGCAGGCCAAGTCTGTGAGCATGAATAGAGCACGTATAGCTCTAATATTGCACACTGGAGATGCTTTGGGGCCCCATTTACAGCACAGAACTGTAATGGAAGCATAGGCAGTACACAGTATTTTCTGAGCTAGTTCTAACCCACAGTGCAGCCCAACTCATACACCAGGTTATTTATCTTGGTATATACGTGCCTCTTTCTGTTAGCACTTTGCACAGGCATCTACTTCCTCTCAAAATACTGAAGTAGTGTTGAAGAGACTTCAGTTCCCTTCTTAGTCACCAACCAAAAGAGACTGTGCTCCTTAACCTGATCCAAAGTCCTTTACAGTGGCTTAAATAGTTTTATTACACAGTTCATTCTGTTTAGAGGATATTAAATTGCACCAAGATCTTTTAAGCACTAGCTCAGGCCACCCACAGCAGACAGAATTATTTCAGTGACGTGTCTAACACGATTAATGGCAAAAATCGTCACACAGAAAGTGAGAATTTGAAATGTGATGACAGTCTTTCCCTATGCAAACCACTGTGTGCCCAAACATCCCGATGCTTCAACCAAGGGCTTGGGGTACAAAGCTCTTGCAGCACACCTGATCATTAAGACCAACAGAGAGACTCTTGCAGAGCCCCAAGAGCTTCTGAAGAAAGCCCAACATGCCAGAAAGTTTCCTGAAATGTTATTTTATTCTCACTGGGTAGAAAACAAAAAGTAGAGATCCAACTCGCAGCACACGCTTAATTCCTCAGAGTTCAGAAAATACAATGCTCTGGGCAGGAATCAGCAGCTCTTATGCTATCTTCAGAAAGATCCACACAAGCAATAAGAAAGAGCATGTGGAGACCTTCTGCCACAAATGTGCTCAGGAAACAGCCCAGGCCTCTGTCAGAACTACTTCAGGGAATTGAATTTTTAAATTAACCTGAAGCAGGGCATGTAACATTGTTAGTTCTGTGTAAAGAGAGCTTATGTTCTCATTAAAGTATTAATTCTCAGAATTGGAGAGGAAGATAAAAAATAAAGCTATCTACCATGGAGGTTTAGTCCTGCAGTGCTTACGCAGGAAAAAACATTCTTGTCTGAATGAGTAATCCCACCAATTTTAGTTAGGCTTCACACATCATACCCCGAATCAGATGTACCTAAATTAACTCAGGTATATATCCATACAGCTAGAGGGAGCTTTGATTGCTTTTCTTTCAGTTTTTAATAAGATTCTATGCCTTTCCAACCTGAAATACAATTCATAGTATTTCAGATGACATCCTACCTCCACTGAAGTCGATAGCAATTTTCAAGCGTACCTCACTGTTATTCGAATTTCCCCATTTGCACTCACAAAAAATAAATACTTCTCTGCACAACACTAAACAAGTTCAGAAGTGAAGTTTTTACACCAGGGAATTACTTCATTATCTTTCTGTAACTTTCCTCCATCATGGAATTATTTTGTAAGATCAGTTATTCAAACTCTTATCTCATTCAAGCATTACAGCAAATATCTTTCCTACAAATAACGTATCTTTCACTTTAACAGTACTGCGTACTTTTATCTTTATACATCTGCACCTCCAGTATGTCTACACCAGCTTCATATTCATACTTTCATGAAGGCTTTTTTCACATTTAATTCTTGCTTTGTGAAGCTTTCTGGCTCAGATTACATCGCTATAATGGTGTGTACTTTACTACTATTGTGTACCATCTTTCCTTCAGACCCCATTCCTCCTTTACTGAAAATGCATTGAACTGCTCTCCCACAAACTGCAATTTTTCTTGCTTGCATTTCAGCAGAATATGTCAGTTAGGCTCAGTACTTTACAAAATGAACTGATTTATTCTCTCTGTACCTTTCTGAGGCAATGGTATTTCACCAGTTTGCAGATGGAAACCTGATGCATTTGAAAAACAAAGGGCAAAAGTAATACAACGCAAGGTACCCAAGATAAAATTTTTTGAATGCTTACTGTTTTGTAGCAGTTGGTGTTTTCCAAATACAGCTTCCACTGATTTCAACTGCACCTGTGATTATTCAACATTTCAACAGTAAGATTCAGGAAAAATTAGAATGAAATAGAATTATGGAATGGTTTGGGTTGGAAGGAACCTTAAGTATCATAAATGCAACATCAAATACGAAAAGTTAGCTTAAATAAGTTGAAGAATCTCCATTAAATGCTCTGTAACATAAGTAGAATTAGAATCTGGTTAACACAAGGCAATCCAGTTGTGCTAATTTTTTTCTTTACTTGTAGTATTCTGCCACATTCACTGCACACATTAGAAAATACATATGCACATGTATATATGCACTCATACACGTACACATATGTGCCTCTGTGTGTGTTTGTGTGCCAAATGAAATAGGGCCATATACACAACAGTTGTCTTGGTCTGTTCCAGCTCAATAATCACCATGCTCAAAAAAACCCCAACATGATTGTGTCATTCCATCTTTTTCACAATGAGCAGTAGGGCCAAAGTAGAGTTAATTTTTTTTTATTTTTGATAAGTTAATCTATAAATTGGTCATCTTTTGCACAGAGTTCTTTCCTTCTTGTTAAAAAGCCACATTGCTACTGCTGGAGAAATGCCAAGGTCTACTATTACAACTGACCCCTCAAAAATGCTGCAATTTTTTCCACCCTACACAGTATACTGCTTCTTACAGTGGAAGACCATAAGCAGAGCTGCCACTCATCAGCACCAGAAGTAATGAAACTGCCTGAAGGTTCCATGTATGTTTCTGCAATAATTATCTGAAACTTGAGGATGCGGAGATCAGGCTCAATTTCTAGCAGAAACCGGCACTGTGTCTCTTCTCAAGTCTTTGAGGCCCTGGAGTGTGCCCAGGGTGTGCAGTACAAGTCTTATAGGGAGCAGCTTGAGGGAGCTGGGATTATTCAGTCTGGAGGAGGATCAGGGGAGACCTTATTGCTCTCTTCAACTACTCAAAATGTTGTAAGGAGGTGGGGGTCAGCCTCTTCTCCCAGGTAACAGTGATAGGCTCAATGTCAAGTCATGCCAGGTGAGATTCAGGTCAAATATAAGAAAACCTTTATTCTCCAAAAGAATGGTAACACATAGGAGCAGGTTGCTCAGGGAAGTGGTAGAGTCATCATCCCTGGAGATGCCTAAGAAATTTATAGACATGGCACTGAGGGACGTGTTGGACTTGGTGACCTTAAGAGATGTTTTCTAACCTCAACACTTCTGTGAAACACATCCCATTTAATCACAAAACACCACTGCATCAGACCTCATCAGCCCTAACCTAGCACACCAGCATCCCAAGTGAAACACCCCACCACCTCAAGCTGGGGCTCACAGCACCCCATCACTTCACCGTAAGGCTCCATTGCTTCAGCCCGGTTACCCTCACCTCAACGCAGGAAGCAAACACCACAGCCACACTCACACCTCCATTCTGCAGGGCGAAGCAAGCTAAGAAAATAAGAAGCCCACCCGGAAGCTCGGGGTGGGCGGGAAGGGATAAGAAGGCCGTGACGGCCGCCCCCTTGAGGCTCCGCCTTCCCCGCCCCGCGTATAAAGGCAGGGGAGCGATCCCTCCTCCTGGCATGACGTGACCGTGACGCTGTGGGGCGTTACCGCGGCCGCGGCGTTCCCATAAAGCCGCTGGGCTGCCGGCCTGGGGGCAGTGCATCGCTCATGGCAGGTAGCTGGGTTGGGGATAGGTGCCCGTTGGGGACGGTGGGGTGGTAACTGGCTCTGCCATCTGTACTGCTCCACTGAGGTGGGGAGCGTGTTCGTTAGTGTGTTTTTTGGGGGGGATTTTGCTACATGAGTGACACGTGTGGGGCTGTCTGTATGGCTTTTGCTGGGGCTGAGCCGCCGGAGTCCCCTGGGGCGGGTGGGGATTAAGTGTTGCTGAGGGTGATCCCGTGTGCCTCTGCTGAATATGCTTCTTCAGAAGTTGGTTTTGTTATGGTGTGTGGATGTGTCTTTGTTCCTTCCCGCTATGAAACACTCAGGGTGTATCTGCTGTTTGCATTTGGATGCTCCTGTGTTTATACATTCTAGGCTTGAAGCAATATTCACAGCAGCATCTTTCTCCTGGTTGGAAAACTTCTTGGTAGTGGCTGATTACAGCAGTTACCAAGAGAAAAGAGCAGTGAAATACTTCAGAGTATCTGTTTGAGGGCTGAAGTGATGTTGTTGCTGCTGCTAGAAAGTTAATCACTGTGTTAAGAACAGCTTGCTAAAATAATCAGTCTCTAAAGCTTTAGAGTCAGGTTTTGGAATGCTTTAAGCTCTCCCACCAGTTGTTTTCTTGCATCATTCCTTTCTCATTTCTCAGCTAGATGCTTTTTGTAATGGTGTGAAATGGGGAGCATGGGAAAGACTGAGGAATTCAGAGATGTTCTCTTATTTTTTCTTTGAGGGCTCTCTTATAATGTAGTGGGATTTTTTTACTTCAGCGTGTTTTTGTATTTGCCCATGTTTAAGAGGATATTTGGAGGATCCTGTCTTTCTGCTTAAGATTTCCATGGGTTCAGAGGGCCATCAGAATTGCACATTGAGGATTTGAAAGGGAAGTTGACTGGTTCCTATAGAGGCTTGACCCAGCTACATGCCCATGTGCCTCCTTCAAGGAGGCTTCCATCAGTTGTGGATTGGATGGTATACAGCCTTCTGTGGCATGGGTGACAGGAACATCTACAAGTGTACTATGTCAGAAGCTGGATGACAAAGTAATATACGTGGAACTTAGTGTCTCCAAGTGAACCTGGATATCTCCTCAAATTCATGGGAGAGTGGAACAGGCTGTTATGATAGCAGATGAATGGCAGTGTTTCCAACTGAGCTGCATTTTAAAACTTTTTTCTTGGTCTCATGTTCAAGCAAGATGGCAGCAGTCTAAAATAAGTCCTGTCTTTCTTGAAGACATTTGCCATCCAGTAATCTCAGTTGATGTTTGTGTCCTAAATTTTAGGAACTTTGCCTCATGTGTGCACTACACACATTTTGTGGCAAAGAATAGGCATGTATACTTGAACAGTGTGATAATCTGTGTAAGCTGTGCTTTGTTTACTGTTTTGTATTTTGGCTTTCCATAGTAGGGGAGTTACCTATTTTTTGGTCAAGTGGAACAATATTTTATTGCTTGTATGTTAATGTAAGGGCCTTTGCCCTACAGTCATCTAGGGCTCTGTGGTGGTTGTGTGCTTTCATTTGCTGTGTTGCTCTAAATAGCAAAAATGGTCTTAGAGACCTTCTAACTGTGTGACAGTCATAGGAACAAAAAAATACCATATCTTCATCTGTTTCCTCTTGTTTGTTTTTAATGGAAACTGACAAAATTAAAGTTTAGTTTGAATGATTAAGAGCATGAGTGAGAGAAATGAACCAATGTAGCACATCTGTTTTCCATTAGGGAGGAGTCTGAAATAGTTATGGGTTGTGCCAGAAAAGTGGATGGCACATTTGGCAGTGAATTAAATGGTGTTATGACTGCTGCTCTGTAGGCATGTTACAACTTCTAAAGTGCAGTTCTTCTGGTAACTGTGGTTGTTGGCTGTTAATCAGTTCTGGTTCAATCTAGGTGGAAAAACTGGTGATTCAGCTATCTGTAGTCATGTGGAATGGGAAGATGTGTGCTCCTTGTTTAGTGCTGATGGTGGGAAGGAGTGTGTGGGCCCTCTGCCCTCTTGCCACTATCTTGAATTAAATCCTTTCCTTGTTTGGGATTTTGTGTTCAGCTGTGAGACATCTAATATGTCTGAGTGCAGCTATGTAGTGGCCTAATCAATTAGATACTATTTGTTTAGCTTCTGTTGCTGAACTGGGCAGCAGTGAGGAAACAAAAAGTAGGTTGCACAATGAAGTGTTGCATTTCGGCTGTACCTCCACCTGCAAACCTAGTTTTGCCTTATTCCTTCTCACTCTTACATGTACAACAGTGTCAACAACAGAGCAAATCTATGTGCTTGACTTGAGACAAATGAAGTATGCTACATTTTCCCATCAGTCATAATTAAATACTGTTGTTAGTCTCATTTATTTATTTTGTGCACCTCTGGATATATTAAAATGTATTATCCTCTTAGGAAACTATTATAAGACATTCAGAAATTCATGTGACAGTTGAACACTGAAGGCTGTATGAGGGCTGTATGAGCTTTCCTGAAGGCAGGGATCATAGGAAATTGTGTATATGAAATATTGCTGAATTTCATGTAATACTTCAAGTTCAGAGTACCTAACTTTTGTATTAGGTGATTTAAGATGCTTCTCATATGGCATCAGATTAACCTCTGCTTCTTTTGTAAACATGTTCTTAGCTTTATACTACCTCTAACTTGATTTATCTTCTTTGTTTCTTCATGGGTCTTAAAACCACAGGAGATTCTGCACTTCCTGATTTTAAGGTTTACGATATTTCTATTTTTTACCTTTTTTCTATTTGGAAGTGCAGATTTCAAATCCCTGAAGCAGAGCAGTGTTTGAGAATGTCAGGATAATTGAGTGACATGAGTGACTATGACCTTTGAAGTTCTTGTATTTTGAAGTAATTCAGGTAGAAGCTTTCTTGGGATTAGTCCTGCATGCTCGAAGCAAGCTTAGAAATTCCTTTTTCACTTTTGTTTACCATGACAACAAATTATCTGTTCTTTAAGAGACCATCTCTTAGTATTCTAGTTCTCCTAACTTATGCAGTTTTTCTATCTTCCAGTAAGGAGTAGAAACTGTCTCCACTCTGCTGTGTGTTTGACATAGGAGCTAACACCGTATGTTTCTGCAAGAAGTATGGCACTACAGGTGCAGATCTGTAGAGTGTACCAGCAGTGAGGACCTGATAACTGCAGTATATGAATTTGGGATTTTTTTACTTTCAACTAGCATCTGCTCCTGGGAGAGTGAATGGGGTGACTACTGGTTTGAGTGCACTAGCCTTGTGCCTTAAGCACACTTCAGAAGCTATTTTAGATTCTGAAAGGAATCAAGTTTGCTTCCTATGTGACATGGTATGTTACAGAGAAAGGACTGCCAAGAAAATCAGTGTCGTGATCCAAACTAAAACATTAATAGACACACCCCACATCTATTACAATTTAACCTAGAGAATAGGCAAACAGATGAAAGGAATAGGTAAGCATGCACAATAATGTAGTACCAAGTGTCATTATAAAACTCAACTATGGAGTTTTCCCCTGCTATGTTACATAATTAACTTAAGAATTACAAATTATTAGAGCTAGTAAGGAATGAAACTATTACATTAAAAGTATACTTGTATTTGTTATGCTGACATTTGGAAACCTTTTCTGATGGTTACAGGCAACACTTATTTCAGTATGGATCGATTTGAAGATACATCAGATGGTGAAGTGGATCACACTTTCTATGAGAGTGATTTTGCAGAGGAGAAGAAAACTGAAGAAAATGGTCAATGTATAGAGAAAGGAAACACAAAAGTAGTTCTTTCAGACCCTGACTTGATTGGTAGTTCTAAGGATACAAACTGTTGTAAGGAGGAAATTGAAGAGAAGCGGGAAGATCTGTGGAAGAATCAGTTGCTAGAAGATAGCACAGACAATCCTGGGGATGCTTCATCTTTGTCACTTCCTCCAGTTTGTGAGAATGCAGGTACATCTGGAGCAACATCTACAGCAAGCAGGAGAATGCAGGAAAATGTTCCTGCTGAAATAGATTATTATACAGATGTAGAAGATAGTAGTGATGATGGCAAGAAACAAAAGATTAGACCAGAGTCAGCTAAGCAGTCCTACAATGTAGGAAGGGCTAGCAGAATTTATAGTACTACCAGTTCCTCTTCCTCGTCTTCAAGCTCAGATTCGGATTCTGATAGTTCTTTATCAGATTCATTGCATTCTTCCTCCAAGGGAAGTGCTTGTAGCGCGATTCTTCTGTCTCCAAAACAGAAATGTGGGTCAGCAATAAGATTACCAGAAGGAAAACCAATGCCTGGAGACCGTGTGGAACAATCTGAAGACACAGGTACTGACATAACATCCCTGTCAACTCCAGACAGCAGTTTTACCCAGTCTTTTGAATTTGCAGCTTCAAATGTTAAGAAATTAGAAGTAAAAAGATGATCTGAGGCAATAATATGTATGTTTTGAAGAATTTTGGTACTATGAAATGCTTGAATACTCTTAAGGCTCCAAAATGCATTTTTGTGCATGTATTATGTTAATGTATTTGTTTCTTTTTCCCTTAGAATCCAAGTCTGATTTCAGCTGTAATCTCTTACATAATGATGTGGACCTGAATCAGCTTTTGAAAGGTGACTTTTAAATGTATTTATTTAAAAAAAATGTTGAGTATTTTTACATTGTTGAAAACAACATAGAATTGCATTTAGTGGAAGAGAAGATCAGGGAGGTTTTTGAGTCAGATATATTGTTAGAATGTTTGAAAGTAAGCATGGTGGTTTAACTCTTTAAATCGTTATGTAAATAGTATCGACTATACTGTGGAAAGAATAGGATTGTGTGAGTCTGAGTTTTAAGCAATGAAATTCAATTGTCTACACTGATGAAACATGTAGTTCATTTTTTGTCAAATTACAGCTAGTCATAAGTGTTTATAGCACTATGTGAATCTCATTTCCCAAGGTCCCTGAAATTTGCAAAACTTCAGTGTAGTTTGTTACTGCATTGTGTTGAGTGGGCATGAAGCAGTTTATTTCAGAAAACACAATGCATTGGAAATACAAATACTTGGAAGACCTGAATTTCTTGCACTAGCAAATCTTACTTGAACTCCTGTGCAACCTGAACAGAGAAGCAGGATATGAAATAAGGCAATGCAAAAGAAATTAGCAAAAATCTATTGTTGGAATTGCCTACTGAAAGCTGTATGTTAGAAAGACAGTGATAGGAATTTGGAGATTTTTCTGATATTGTTTTTAGATTCTGTGTTTTGATTCAATGTCCTGCCTTACTTTAAGGACTTGAGGCAATGTAGTTGATGAGATGGGTTTGGCAAAAAAGGGAACTAAGTTCCCCTCCAGTTCTTGTTCCATTATGCTAATGACTTACTCTCTGGTTTTAGACAAATCTTTTGATTTCTGTGGTTCAGAATTCAATAGTATGCCGAAAATGTTACGAATCACTTTATCTGAACTTTTATGTTGAATATGAATAATAGTGGGATTGGGATTGCCCCGGGTATTCAGAGTACTAAAGAATTTAGTAGTTAGTGTTTTTCTTCTCTGTAAAATGAGGTTGATACCTGCTTATTTCACAGAAGTGTCTGTGAGAATTAGTCTGTAAATCCATGGTATTAGCTATTATTAACCTGAGGAGGTTGGGTTAAGTAGGACATAGGTCTGCAGATTGAAGACCTGAACTCCTTGTTCTCCCTGACCTGTGTGCTCTCTGATGTATCTTTCTGCCTTTTCTCTGCCTCAGATTTTCTATCATAAAAAAGCATAGAAAATCACTTGGTGAAAACCACTGTTGTGTAAGTATCATTACTATGAAAATAAAAGCCCTGTGTTCCTGAATAAAGTTATTGTAGGAAATTACATAGAAGCTTCAACTGAGCTGCTTTAACATTTTAGCTTTAGTTTGTCAATTAGGCAAATCCTTAACAACTGAAATTTTCTCTTAGGGATCTTTCCCATGTGCTCTTCATGCTGAGTTTATGCATTTGTACAACATGTTTAACAACATCCAAATCCAAAGTACTACTTAAATATATTTATGTCAACCCCTGAACTTTACAGCTGGACTAAACACAAATACTTTCTCACTAAATTCTTGTATGTTCTTAATTTGAACTGAGTATAAAATAACATGCATGTATACACACACCTAATCACTTGCACTGAGGTAGAAGAGCAGGTGTTGGCTTTTCTCATTTAGAGCTTGAGAATCTGTTGAAGATGTTAAAGATTGCAAAGCAATGCAGTGTATGTTAACATCACAGAGGTGTGCAATACTGGAAAAAACTAAAATTACACCTGTACAGTATCTTCCTTGTGACATGAAATAAATAGCAGCCTTATTTTAAGCTTACAGCTTTAAAGAGGAGAACTTGTGCTCAAAAAATCACTTCTTCCTTCAAAAAATATAAAATCAGGAGTTCTGTTAAACTCTTTGAAAAAAAATCTAGTGTAAAATAGTGGATATTCAAGGAAGTATAGTAAGTATAGTGTATGCCCAACTTTTGGACAAACTGTTAGACATTTCTGAGGAACTGTGATTTAATCCTTTTGTGTTTTTCAAATTTGCCATTTGTGATGGCAGAGCAGTATAAAAAGCACTCTTGAGTTTGCGTGGTACTTTAAGCTCTTAAGCAATATAGTGCATTTTCTTGCTGGGATTTCCAGAGTGAAATGTGCATGGTTTTAATTTTAGCCTCGGTAACTAAGACAGCTGTATCATCCTGTCCTAATGCATTTGACTTGCTAATTATCATTTGTGTTTTATGCAAGGTTTGGCTGGTTTTAGCCTTCAAGGTCATTTAAATGCTCACAAATTGAAAGCAGTAAACAGCTCATTTATTGCTTGCAAGGGAGTCAGGTGTCTCTCCATGGAAACCAGCTTTCCTAGAAATCCCATGAATACCACAGGGAGATTTCTTTTTATCAGTAGTTGAGAAGTAGAACTGCATGCTTTATGCAAATGCTACTGCTTGTTTACTTCTCTCTCCCAAATAATTGATTTATGGTTCAGAAGCAATGAAGTGCTGAGTAGGGATCTGTTTAAATTACATTATTCATTGGTGGAGTATAAAGGTACGGATGAACTGTTCCAAGTTTTATGGGAAGTCACATATTCTTCACAACCTTTAATTGCAACTTGAAACTTCACTATTGTATTGTCATTGACCAGTGTAAAACAAGTTAAACAGTTAAAATACTTAGGTGTTGGGATTAAATTGTGACTAGAAGGTTTTATTCCTCCCATGGCAGGGGATTGGAACTTGATCCTTGAGGTCCCTTTCACCCCAGACTATTCTATGGCTCCATGCATTTTGAAGGTCCTTTCTAACCTGGGCTGCTTGATTCTGAATTGTTCAAATAAATTTGAAACTCAGAATGGTAACTATACCTGAAGTACTAGGAGTGTTTAGAGTAAATGTTTACTGCTTCTGTGGGATCATGACTTTTCATCATCAGTAAACAAATTCTGTGCTTCTGTAGGCTTGTGTTGACTTTGCTTAGGCACCTGCTACATTTACTGTGAAAATATGTTATTGCTGTGAAGTTGGAACAATGTTCAATTCACATTTGACTGTATGTGCCTGTTATTAATTGTATAATTTTGTCACAGTAATTGTGGAGGGAATAGGGATGTTTGGGAGTGTAAATAGTGTTTTATAGTAGTGCAGCTTGTGTGGGTTTTCATCTACATAGCTTTGGGAATAAGCTATTGCTGCTGATTAGAAATTACAGGTTTGGAAGCCTTGTTGCTGACAGAGCTTGAGTACTGCTACTGAAAGTGATGCTGACCACTGAAACAGTGTTGCTACTTCTTTGGTGAGACCTACACCTCTTTTTTGCTACTTCCTTAGATTGCTACTATGGTTTATTCGACCATGGTTCAAGAAGCAGTGGCTCTACAGAGATCCTTGACATTCTCCTTGTTAGGAACAAGCGCTTACCCTGTAATATTAGTGATTCTCTTTCAGGAAGTTGCGTAGTATGCATTCTGTTGCTTTTCTTCCTCTGAAGGTTAGTAATATAAAGATCTGTTGAGGTGCTGAAGGAAGTAGGGAAGATTTATAGACTTTGAGATTGATCTCTGTGCCCTGTCTTCTTAAGGAAAATGTGCTGTTGTACTTCTCTGTGTAGAGTCTGAAATTCAGGTAGGAGTTGTGCGAGTCTTCTGTAACCCAACCACACTCTAAGAGTTTAGTTATGGGACTTTGCCAGTCACCTGCTCAGATTTTGTCTAGCAACTTCACAGCAGAGCTTTTGTGGTGGTTGGAGCAGTTCATTTTCTTTTTTTTTTTGAGTTGTGGCATATAGAATCATAGTGTCACTAAGGTTGGAAAAGACCTACAAGATCACCCAGTCCAGCTGTACACCTATCACCAGTAGTTCTCACTAAACCAAGTTCCTCAACACAGTGTCAGAATGTTCCTGGGGCACCTCCCGGGTTGGTGATTACACCACCTCCCTGGGCAGCCCACTTTGGCACCTGAGCACTCTTTTGGAAAAGTAGTATTTCCTAATGCACAACCTGAATCTCCCCTGGCACGACTTGAGGCCATTCCCTCCAGTCCTATGACATGGTCACTGTCTGAAATTTTCACTGGTTATTTAGAGACATAAATGCAAAAGATTGCATAACTGGTAGCATTATGGGCACAAAGCTGGGTCAGGACTTCAGCTGAACAGTTGAGTGACTCTTCTTTGTCACAGCCTGCCTTCCACTTTCATATGATGTGTGGTCTTGCTCAACTCGTGAGATGCAATGGATATAAGACAAAAGGTGGTAGTGTCTCTCAGCTCCATGATAAAGCTGTATAATGTGGCTCCATGTGAAATGTACAACTGCCCAAATTTATTTATTACAAGTTACATTTTTCCAACCGTGTTCTGCAGTACTATTTTACCATGCTCCCATAAGGATATATTTAATTCTGTTTTTTCCTAAGTATATGGTGGCTTGATGTTACCCTGTTAATGGTGTGGTGCTAGTTATTTTCCATGCATTTTTTTGTCCCTTGTAGGTTTATCCAGGTGCGATTCTTACCCAGGTTTGATTCCTAAATGGCTTTGATAGAAGTACTACTTTTTCCTTGAGAATAACTTGCTAATATATGCAGGTGTTTATCAAATGACGTTATACTTTATTAACCTGTTGGTTGGCACACTGGATCTGTGCTGTTTTGTGTTTTGGATTTGAAATGATTTGTGTCTTCCCTTGACAAACTAATAGAGCAATGTTTGCTAATGCCAACAGCCTTGTGACTATGCTTGCCAAAGGGCAACTTTGCATACATTAGGCTGCATTTACTGATGGGGCAAAATTACTGATTTCCAGAGGGGTTTCCAGAATAAATCAACTACTCAGATTTTGATTTCCAGCTACTGTTTCTAACTTTTGAAAAGTAGCAGTATGTACTTGCTTCAGTTCTAGAATATAATCAGTTGAGAGATTGCAATAATGTTTTTGTCTCCTTTTGAAGTAAGGGCATGCTCATCATTCTTTGAGACTTGTAAGCTATTAATGACTGCCTCAGCAGTTCCTTGCTGTAAAACTGCTGACATGGAAATGTTTGCTGAGGAAATAATGCTGTCTGTTTCCTTCTTTTGTGCTTTGCTCAAAGCTTCTGCTTTGGTTGCATGGTCCTGTGAGTAAGAGCAAGGGTTATCTTCTGGAGGCTTTGTGATATTGGAGTGATGCAGGTAGTGCTTTGAGTAAGGTTTCCTGCTCCATCTCTTGACTCTAAGTATCTGATCTAACCTGCTACCACCATTCCTATGGCACAGACTTTCTTGTGGCTCAGGTGGGTAATAATAGAACAGCAAAGTTCTATCCCTAAGCTTTTGCTTTTTGTGAGGTTGATAGCTAAGCTCCAGCAAAACCATGATTAAGCATAAGTCAAGAGTGAGGTTTTCTAGTTAATACTTTATCTTGTGGAATGTCCATGTCTGCTTTGTTGTATATTTCAGTGTGCATTCTTTGTTTTATTTTTCTATCTCAAAGCCTCCAGTCCTGGTTTAATATTTTAGTGTTTTTACTTTCTTAAATTGCAATCTTCCAACTATTTCTTCCTCTGTCATAAAGTCTCTTCATCCATTAAACTTAATTTTGATCTTTCTCTTTGCAGTTCCTGTACCATCATGATGCAGCACTGCTTCAGGAGTAAATAAGCAAAATCACTTCAGGAAATGCATTTTGTGTAACTGAGTCATGCTTTCCCAGTGTCAATTTTCAATCTAAAACATAATTTGTTCTGCAGGCATCTTAAATACCTTTGGAGCAAAGTGAAAATCACTTTCCATGTGCAGACCTATAAATATTAAGTGACAGTATGATTCCTGTTTTTGTGGATTATTTCTAGTCTCAGCTTTCCAAAGCTGTTTGCTGTTGCCTGGAAGACTTACTTTATGCTTGTGTTGCTAGTGCAAATGATAACCACTGTGGTGATTATGATTACATGCAATGTTACTTTAGCGCTACATACCAGTGGCCCTGTTACTGTGTATAGGTAAATGCCTATACTGATGGCTGGTGCTATTGCAACTACTGTAAATATCTGAGGATGGAAGTTTCTGTGCATTGCACTGATGCATGATGGTGAAGGTGTGGAGGTAGAGGTGACTGCATTGAAATGGGTGTCAGGAGCACTGACCATTTAGAAGAAATTACCATGCACAGTAAGCTGATTGACATCTTTATTCCTAAATAACACACAAATCTGACTCAGTTGCTTATAGAACATGTGAGTGTTGCTGATCCTATTATAGTGTTTGGTTGCTCATTGTATTCATTCAGCTCTTCTGAACTTCTGGCTGTGAGGAGGAGGTGCCTAGTAAGCAGGAAGTATTTGGCCAACACTGGACTTGATTTTTGTACTGAATCTTGTGTAATATTAATGTATTGAGGAAAGCATTTGGTCCCTGAAAAATTGCAAAATGCATTGATCTGAAATTCAGATGGGCAGAGGGAAAAGATACTTTGGTTTTTCAGATCTGTAAGTCTTACAAGAACACGAATGTTATATTGTTTTCCTTTTTGAATAAACCTACTTTTATTTCTGTCATTTTAAAGCTGCTCCACTGTTGGAGAATGAAGAACAGCAAGAACTAACTGTAGGTCATCCATCTGGAAGAATGGCAGAAGATTTTTCTGCAGACAAAGGACTTAGGTATTGCTCTGATTTTAAAGCTGCTGTAGAGTTGAGGGATAAACGACGACGAAAACTAGGCATCGTTCATCCATCTAGAGGAGTGAGGAAGAATTATTCATTCACAAATGAAGAAGTTAGACGAATTGATCAGGAAAACCAGAGGCTGCTCCAAGAACTGGCCCGACTGTGTGCGATGCCGGGAAGCAGAACTGACATGCTGAAGAAGTCGGCTTCACCGTCTCTTCAAGTGTACCACAGTGCCATCAACAGGCAGAAGGAGCAGCGGAGAATTGAAAAAGAAAACCTGGTGAGTTTTGAGAACTGCTTCTGATTGCTAAATTGAGGACTGTTCATTATTAACGAAACACTGCTAAATGCTTAGAAGTGCTGCCTAATCAGTTTTTACTGCACTAAGTCTGCAATGAATTTCCATGACTATGCTCTTTGCGTAATTATGCTTTCTCTTGTGAAAATACATTTTACTTTGTGTCCTACTTTTAGTGTTATTAAATTTAAGGTGAATTTTCATTTACACAATCACAATTTTGCATAGCAGTCAGTTCTGTTTGTCCTACTTTATGCATTACGATTATTGATCTTTCAGGAACAAGCTTGCAGAATACAAAACGATTGATACAATGGCATCAAATCCATTACATTCAAAACAGAGGATACAATGTGAATGCCATTCTCGTTTCTGAATCCTTTTATAGCTATCCATCCGGTGCTTTCAGTATTTGTAGCTCTCTGCTCTTATTATTTGAATATATGTGGAAACCATAAAAACTTAAAGAAAAAACAAGCTTAGACTCTTGTATGGATGTTAGCAGATCTGGCAACAAATACTGATTTTAGTAAGACTTCAGTGATTGAGTTATATTACAGCTAATGATGTTTTCATATCTAGTTGCTCATTACTGTGTTTGAAAAGGAGATAGTATATAGTTAAAGATATTTGAGAAGTTTTTAGTGGAAGTAGTGTATTTGCTCTTCCGTTAGGTTGCAATTTCCTTTTACATAAATAGAATTCCTCCTTGTTGGATCTCTAATTGTCCTTTTCAGGAAAATCCATTACACTTTAGTTCTTTCATCTCAGACTCCTAAATCATTTAAAAACTTTCCAAAGTGAGAAATGAGGGATTGCAGGTGACCAAAAGAACACTTCACACACTGAAATGATTTGGCATTAAGTACTATAGATACAATAGAAAAATAAATGCATTAGATGCATGCCTACCTAGCAATATGCTGTGTAATATAACACTGTGATTAGGTGGTGACTGTAAATCCCCATCTCTTCACTCAAGGCCACACTTTTTTGCTTTATACATTGTAGGATTTTATTCAAGAGTGCCTTCTTTTGCAACTTCTGGATCAAAAATTCAGCGTTAACAGCAGTTCATCCTTTCACAATGCTGCTCTTGTTGGATGCTAGAGATTAGTGGTGGTTGCTTGTAGTCTAAGACATATCCTTCAGTTACTATGTTTTAGTTGTTAGGCATTTACTGCAGCAACATGAGAGCAGATGTTTGACATCAAAATAATTCCTTAAAATTTGTTAGGATGTCATACTTTTTTAAACTGTAAAAACACTTAGTCTGTTAATTCTCCCAAACTCAAGACAATGCATTTTCTTCTCAGCAGAGCAATTGATTAGTACAGCTCTTAAGTTTCATTTAACACTACTTCTGTTTTTGAGCAATTGTTTCCTTTCTTGTTTCCAGTGTACATGCACTTTGAACATCACATTTGTAACATACTGATTTTTCTAGTGCTACTTTTCTGGCATTGTGGGCATGACATGCTTTTCTCAGAGACCATAAAGAGTGGGCTGAAAGCAACAAAGTGCTTCCCTACCCTGTCCATTGATCAGGAGAATTTTGCTTTTATATAGCTAAAAGTATGTACTGTGTGAACTTCTGTTTTCTTCTGGTCAGCAACCACTGTATATTTAAGAACTGAAATTTCATTGAACTTTATCAGTCTTCTCTTTCTTGATAGGATTTTTTTCCCTTATGTAAGATCTGAGGTATCGGATAAGGGCTGTGCCTTTTGTGAAAAGCTGGAGAATGATGCAGGCTTTCCCAACTAATTCAGAAAGAGAAATCTATAACAGCCTTTATGGAGGATGAGGTAGTTCAGGTGCTGAGTATTGTTTTTTTCTTCCCCCCATTGAATTATAGCTTTTATCTCTTTTTGTGAAGTTAATATCCTTTTTTAAGGAAAACTATCACTTGTTCTGCTAGGATGTTCTTGGAGCATTGCCTTTCCTTTACCCTTAAGAAAAGGCAGCTTAATCTCAGGTGCAGGCACTTGGCATTTAATAGTATCAGAATTTTATACTTGCTGTCCGTGCCTGTGTGCTTTCCTCAATGGAACCTACTCTGGGTTGCTGATCTGAGCTAGCGTGCCTGGAGGGCAGCTCTTGCCAGTAGAGGACGCTGCTGATTGAGAAAACTATTTCTTGTCCGAAGGTACACCCAGCCACTCCCCTCTCCCATGGAAAGGGGGGAACAAAGTGTAACTGATGTTACTCTTTTCTTGTGTCTGCATAGTCTCTGTAATGACATGAGTTAATCACGGTTTCTGCTGGTATAAGTAAAAGTCATTCCTGTGTTATACTCTCCTGAAATGTACTGTGTCCCAGTGGATACAACTCTGATCCCAGCTCTAGTATAGTCAGCCTCCCACACCTGTCTGAAAAATGGTTCTGTGTTTCCCTGCAGGGGTGGCTTCCCTTTCTATATACTTGGCTCCCTGTGCTGCAAGTGTCACTAAGGCTTTTATGTCCCACTTTGTCTGGGCATTGTGACCTCTACAAGTGCAGAGATCCTTCAGCTAAACTGTTTCCTTTCTCCTGCACCTTGAGCTGCTTTTGTCTTGCTACTCAATCTGAGCTTCCTTTTGAATAAGTGCTTTGCAGCTGCCATAACATGTTCATTTATCTCCACTCGATTCAAGTGTGCTGATAGGCTGTGATATTCGGGGGGGGGGGGGGGGAGAAGAGGCAAAAGAAAGCTAGTGTCTCTTTGTGTGCTGGCTGTCACCACATACAGAGAACATAATTTTGCTTGGCCCACAGCCTTTAATCTTGTGTTGCAGTGCAACTCTTGTGATGCCCATGTCATGCTGCGAACAAGGACACAACTTCTTGGTGTGGAAACAAACAAGACTGGAAGGACATAGGCACATGCCTTCCTCAGGAATTCTGTGCTGCTTTTCTCCTGCCTTCTTTCTATGCCTTCCCCCAAGAACCATTTCCAAATCTGAGAGCACCATACCTCACATGCTACAAACTTAATGTGATTGTAGAAAGAATACTGAGGTTTTTTCACCTTACTGGTCTTTTTCTGGAAGAGCTGTAGGAAGTGATCCTCTTAAGAGGTCAGAAACACTGGCACTGGGCTGGAGGCTTCTTAGAAACTCAAGCGTGCAGAGCTTTGTAAGATGTTGTCACTTATTAGGTTCTAACTCATATTATACTTAGACTAATACAAAACAGGTGATTCTCAGGATTATGAAGTACAATAAATACAAAAAGTAAAAGCAAGCCATTATTTCCATGGCCTTTTTGTCTAGGGAAGCTATCCAGATATGGGTAATGGTATGGCTGTGGTAATTCTGATAAAAACTCACTAATTACCAAGTTATTTTGGTTATTTATCACACTATTCAGTTTGTTTTTTCATCTTTTGTATTCTCCTAGCTTACTTTCTGTGGATGCCAGCTGCAGATAAACATGGCAGTTCAGTTAAAAGTACTTTTCTGTAGTCTGAAGAACTTTAAGAGGTTTCTGATATTAAGAGTTTGTGAGGTTAGAGCTAAGAAGTGTACCTGGCACTGGAAGAAACTTACAAAACTTCTCATTAAGAACAAGAAGCTGTCCCTGAATGCACTGTTATCTGCTTCACCCTCCCCCACCTGGGCTCTGCAAAGGGACAGTGTGGTTGTTAATGAGAGTGACATTAGAAGAGGCGTAATATAAATAAATCTGAACAGCTGTCAAGGCATGCTAGTCAGCTGGCTAGAATTCAAAGAAGGTGAAAACTGAAGCCTTCATATGTCTAAAAAGACTAGTAAAACAAGAAAAAGTAGCATCTCTCACCTTGGAAGGCTGCTTTTTCCAAGCTAGGGAATGGTCAATGTGACATTGTTACATCTCTTTCCATGAGAGAGGAGAAAACAGTTGTGAAAATAGTTGGCTTTCTGAATGCTAGTGCAGTCAATCTCACTGAGCTTGAATCAGGTGCTCTGAGCAGTTACTATTAAGAGCAACTAACAGATTCCTGCATTTGTGTCTTATTCATTTTTCTCTGCAAATCCAATCAGGAACACATCTTTGCCTCTGAGCACCTGGATTACTTAGTCTGATTTGATTCTTTGCTTGTTAAAGTCAATGACAATTTCTATTACTTCAGGTGTTCAAGATTAAGACTACAGAGATCTAGCAGTTCAGACCAAGGGAAGTGCCACTGTTCTTCAATCCATTTCTCAGAATGCTCTTTTAAGGAGAATATAATGGAAGAGTTAGCAGGTTTAAGTGGATAATTGAAGAAGAACATTATTTGTTCAAGGTACTTGTAGAAGGTAGTTCCCTGGTCCACAAGACAGTAGACTTGTTAGTGGAAAAACATAAGAATTGGATTAGATATGTAACAAAGACATGATCAGATCAAGACTGTCATTTTAGTGTGATGACTGTATGAAGCAGGCTTTTCTCCATACTGCAGAATTCAGAATTAGTGTGTCCTTGGTACAGTGCACAGCAGAGGGTAGGGATACTGTGAGAGCTATTTTCTAGCTCTCTACAAAAGCTTGTCTTTAAACAGATTTTAGATTAGTGCTTAGAACAGCAATGGAACCACTGAAGTACTGCACAGTCTGTATCTGCTC
Source organism: Odontophorus gujanensis (assembly GCA_013399175.1). Classification (NCBI taxonomy): domain Eukaryota; kingdom Metazoa; phylum Chordata; class Aves; order Galliformes; family Odontophoridae; genus Odontophorus; species Odontophorus gujanensis. The sequence goes on along the minus strand of VXAB01000925.1, from coordinate 50,108 downwards.
TATCCATAGGCAAGGATTGTATGATGTCCAGTCTTAATCTGTTCCAAAAACAATCTTTTCATACTGGGAGTAGTCTGACTTTGCTCTTGGTAATGTGGGCTGGATGCTTGTTAAAGTACAGACAGTAGTAAAAGCGGAGAATTGTATTTAAACTGGGATTAAACAGGTATGTTAAAATTCATGTGTTTGGAAGCAAGCTTGAAATTACTGCAATATTAAGATAAGCAAATTCTAAGGCTATTATGGATGGAGTGCAGATATTAAATGACTTTGACAGGGGAGAGAACGTTGTTTCTGTTTAGTTTACCCATTTGTGACAAAGCTGACTGTATTGAGAGCTTCCTTTTTGATATAGAAGATGAGTGTTCTTTGCAAATACAAATGCACATGGTTGTGTTAGAACACAGTGGTGAACTTCTGTGTAAAATGTTGGATGTAATGTTTAGAGAAGTCTAGCATTTTGTGTTCTGTAACTGACTTTAGTGAAGAGCTATTTCTAGCTGGAGTCCTTCCTTTGACTTCTGCTTACTTAGGTATTTCCACTTGAGAGTGAACTGGCTGGCACTCGATGCAAGCACTTGTGACATATGCCTGAGCCAAAATGGCTTGTCCTTTCTCTCCTGCACACTGTGCAGGTTTTCAGTCCTGTGTAAAAAGTACCAAGAGCTTGTACATTCCAATTACAGCTAGACAATGGCAAATATCTTGTAAATGCTGTGCTGTTTCACAAAGCTCTTTCCGTGATTTTTTTCATCTAAAACAAAGAAAATCCTGTCTAAAAATAAGCAAACAAAAAAACACCAACAGTAAGAAAAAAAACTGAACAGAACCTGAAAGCAGATGGGGAGTGGTGGGGGGAAATGATCACTTCATATGAAGTGCAGTTTAATGGCAGTATAGATTCTTGATGTCTGCCACATAAGTAATTGTTTAGACAATACGTCCTTATTAATAGTGGTATCACTTCTCCTTTGGAGACTTGTGTAATTGCAGTTTGCATACTCTCACTGATAGGATGTTATAACTCTGACCAATGATTTTGTTGCTGTCAAATATCATAGGTCATCCATTCAAATTAAATTAGCAGAGAGAATGCATAGATCTCTGAAAAGCAGGCACTGGAAGCTAAATATATTAACATGAACCTGATAATTGGGAGCTGTATATACCAGAGTCCTTCCAAAATTGTCCTACTATAAAATTCTTAGATTATGGAAGATGGGATGCATTGGTTTAAGAATTTCAAGTGATAATAAAGTTTGAGGAAAATGGGTACATCTTTAGAAATACTATGTAGGTAGCTGTTGTGATGTAATACTTGCCATGTGATTGCCAGGGTTGATTTCATTTGGAAGAAATAATATACATAAGAGGTCATAGTTGAAATTATTGTTAAAATTATGTTAAGGATAAAATACTCATAAAGGATGAAGTTTAATAAAAAGTCCAGCATTGTACTTTTCATTTTACAATTAGTTTCACAGAATTGAGGTCAGTAGCTCTCTCTAGGGATCCTATGGGGTAGAGGTGTCCAGCCTTGTGGCTTCCCTGGGCTGCACTGAGTGAAGAGGAGTTGTCTAGGGTTACATCTGAGACTTGGTCTGAAAATAATGCCTCCCATTTATTTCCATGGGAACAACAACAGGTACCAAAAGCACAATAACACTATTTGAAAGAGCAAATTCTCAGAACACTTTTTCAACAGTCACCACTATTAGCTCTGCATTTTTGTCAGCAATGAACAAGAGCCTGCATGCTGTGTTCATAGCAATCTGCACCAGCAGAGGTACTGTCACCACTGCTGAAATGCACCACCCACTGCCTCACTGTGCTCACGCACACTGTTTAGTCTCTAGAAATGTTCAGCAAGTGTTGATGAACATCCATAGGTGCCATTTTTTTTCCTGCATGCAGGAATTCAGCGACACATCTTTGTTTCATCCACAGTTCCCTGTCAGAGGCCGTTGTGTCAGAGTGCCCCTCTGCTGCCATCTGTCTGGGGTAGTATGCACTAGTCAGCAGTGAAGTTGTTCATGTTGAAAAATACTAAATTGGTGGTTTTTTTCCCCAATTAAAATAGAAATGAGTCTTCGAATACTTATTTTGTAGTTTCTTATTCATTCTCCTTATTGATATTATTTGATATATTCAATATTAATATTTAATTATTTGATATTAAGGCTTTACTGAAGAGACTGACAGCAGTGAAACCAACACCTGGACTGAGGCGTTCTGAACAGCTGTGGGACTATCAGCGTTATGTGAGCTATGTGAATACTTCTCCATCTGGAAGAGAACGAAGTTCCCTTTCCAGGCAGCGTGGCCTGTCTCGTAAGTACTGTGAAGCTGCAGATTCTTGCATTTCTTTGTTTCTCTTTCATGATTCAGAATTATGATTACTGAGAAAGTAAATTCATTTGTCTTCCCTAGATTGGCTCATTGCAGAGAGATCATTAAACTGATCTTGTTAAGCATACCACAAGTATGGTGAACTTATGAATGTTTATTTACCTTCCTAAATTTCTAATAAATCACTTTAAGAATCTTTGCTAAGAAGGTAAAAAAAAAAAAAAAGAATCATTGTTGTAAATAAATACTTCTCAGTTTGCCAGAAATTTTTTTTTTTTACTGAAAGGACTAAGTGGAGGAAGTTCAAATTCTTTTTTAGAAAGCATGAATCTACTGGTAGTTGCTTTGTTTCTCCAGAAGTTGTGTGTAATATTTGGAAGTGGGTCACTTATCCCCAGTAATCCATGTATGTAAGTTCGAAGAACCACTGCACTGTGATTACTGATGCTCGGATTTTCTTGTTCTGACCATTTAGAAATGACTCACAATGTTTTGGTTTTGTATTCAACTTCGAATGATTGTGGTCATTTTTTTGTTTTGTTCTGGAAATTATGGTAATTAATATAGGAATATAATGTAACACAGCATGAAGCTTTCTGAGATACCTAGCATAAGCATTCATACTTTTTTTGTGTATTTGTTAACAGGAGATGCTTCAAGAGCATGCACTGCATCAAGTACAGTGAGACAGAAGAAGGAAAAACCTACGTCAGCTTCACCTACTGGGGCATCACAAAGGCCTAAATCAACTAATGCTCATGCTGCTTGTTTGTAAGTGTGTGCTTTGCCTTGCAATCTGGGGTGTTCCTCAGGTTTCTGTTTTCAGCACACTGAAAATATTCTCTGCATTGTTTAATGGTTTAAATGCATTGTAAGCTACGTAACTGTTTATTAAATGGTTTTAAGCATACACTCTTGCATCAGTGTTTTCTGTGAGAGAAAGTATATATGAAAGATATTCATTTCTACTGTGTATTGTTGTTTTATTGTCCAATCTTAAGTGGAATTTGTATCCATGACGTGGAAGGACAGAATTGCTGTACTATAGGACTTTATTTCTAGATTTGCACTTTTCATCCTGGCTTTAGGCAAGTGTTCTGAATGTTTAGGTCACGTTCAGATGTCTGAAAGAATCTTCCTTTTACAGCAGCATGAAGAAGTGAAAAGCTAGAATACTGAGGTTGCAGAAGGCGTTACTCTCCCATGATTATAGGTGGCTCAAGGTGATGAACATTCATTTTGTACTCAAGGCTGTGTCCCTTCCATGTTTGGAAGGATTTTAGAAGTTACACTGGGACCTTTGCATTAGAAAGAGGCATATGATTCTTGAACACCAGAGACTGAAGTTTGAAGTGAACAAGAGTTTCAGATTTACTCTAAACAAGGCTGGGTTTTAGGTATTTCCAAGGCTAGAGAATAGAAAGCAAAGCAATCATTTCATGGCCCTGCTTTTGCAGATCTGTACCTTTCCATGTGGGGAGATAAAAGCTTGAGCTGCAGGAAACTCCATCTGCTTTTGACCAAGATTTAAAGAAAACTAGAGAAAAGAGAAATAAAATCTTAAGCTGCTTAGTCTATTTTTACAATGTTATGTTCATACCAAATACTTGTAGTAGTGTCCAATAGATAGGCTTCCTTATTAACATCCATTTATAAAGGGGGCAAAATGTAATGCAGTTGTCAAAATGTAGATGTCATGCTTTATTTCTACCCATGCAGGCAAACTTAAAGTGCACTTATTTTGTTGGGCTGTAGTCTTATAAAAAAGCATAAATTGCTATGCTGTTCCCTGTGGGTATTGTTGGAACCCTGCTTTCATTCCAACTTCTTCCTAGGAGAAATACAGGAAATCCTTTTATTGTGTGTAAGGAAAAAAGCTGAATTTGTTCATGCTGTTTTGGCCTTACAAAAACAACAAAAAAGCAAGCTTATTCTTTACTCATGCTTGCATGAGGGCCTATACTTTCAAGTATTCTGTGCAGTAATAAGCTTTTTGCTTGGTCCTGTATGATAGCATGGTGGAGCTTCTATACCAGGTGACCTGCAAATCAAATGTAGCTCTTTCACAGTATTTAAGGTTTTATCTTTAAGCAGCATTGTGGCAAACAAATTTTATTACAACTATATTTGCTGATAGGAACTCTAAGGCATTTTTTGCATTGTGCTGCTGTATTTATTTGTAATATTTTGCTAATTTAAATCATTCACTATTTCTGTCCTTGAATGTGAATTTCAAGGTCACAATTTAAATACTTCTGAATGTTCACGTAATTCTCTTCTGGGAAGAATTCAAAATAAATTTTTAATCACTTCATTTTAATCACTTCATTTTATTTAACTTTGATATGAAATACCAAATACTGTTGATTTTGTGTCATTTTTATAAGTTGTAAGGAAAAAATCAACATGGAGTGTTTGCCAGTACAGTGGGTTTTCAGGATTTTATATTTGATATTAAATTGTGAAGGATGTAATTGGAGAAGTGTTTCCACTTATCTGTAGTGTAGGATGTACTTGTTAGTGACATCAGTGTGTGGTGCATTACTACTTTTGTTTTAAATAAGCTACGTAGATAAGTCTTCATTAAGTTAGATAATTTCATCAAGATTTTTGCAACAGTAAATTCTTTTAATAGATCTGTTTTTTTGTAAGCTGTCAGTTTGTTTTCTGATGTCTTTTTCCCCTCTCTGTCTCTTCAAACAGGAAGTGAAAGCAGCATCCTTAAATTTTGATTCCTGCAAATCTCAGACTTGAGCTAAATTGGAAGAATTGCACACAGCCATTCTTCATATGGAGTTTATAGGATTTTTCACTATACCAGAACTGATCTTCTGCCAGACTGTTAGCAGCATTTACTGAAGATCCTGAGGCATCTCAGCTGTTACTCCTCACTCAGATAAGCATTGGCTAGCTACATTTGTCTTCTAGGGTGGATATTTTCCTAATTGTCAGCTAAACACTTTCTGGATAAATCCTTATAAAAAGCTGGCTTTTTTTAACATGCTAACCAATAAAATTCTTGACTGCTTTTCCTTGTATGCTCCCTCCCTCTGTGGTGTTTGACTGCTCAATGTCATGAGCAAAATAGTAGATGAACCTTGTCATTTCTACCTGATAAACGAGAAATCCAGAGCTGCATCTGGAGCCATCTTCCAGGACAGATTACAGTTTAGACCAGCTTTGTATTTTGTCTACCAGAAGGGGTTGCTAGTGTTTGTGATGCAGGTCTGGTTTGTCTTCAGGCTGTTAGTTCTATTTCCTTGGTCATGTTAGCTTCTGTACATCTATTAAGTTTCCTTCTGGCGAAAATGTGACAGGATTTGCCGATGGTGATCCTTGCAGTTGTGTCATTTCAAGATTACTTGCTTCTCACTACAGACTCCTAAAATGCCATTCATGATTTTCTGTTGCAAGTTCTGATCATGTGCAAAAATCATAATTATCTCCACTGGGTTATGTGTGGTGAGAGCTTGGTACAAAAATCAGTTCTAAGTTCTTCCCACACACTACCTTAAGACTGGAACATACTATTGAGAGATTTTTCTTGTTTGAAGGGCCAGAAAGGGAATACAGGACTGAGTTGGTTTCTTGTTTTTTTAGGATTTTTTTTCCTGTGTCTCAGCATCTTAAATTCTTTTCTTTGTTTTTAAAATAACTGGGGGCTGCTCCTTCCATAGTAAGAAAGGTAGGGAAAACTTGACCTGTGGGCATGAATTCTTCCCCTCCCACTCTCCAGTATGCAGTGCTTTATAGAGAGAGGTTTACCTTCAGATCCTAACCTCTTCCTGATACAAAAGATATGTCTCAGTACCCTCTTCCAGTAGGTTATTGTCTGGGTGGAGCAGTATATACATGCTTGTTGGTGGGTAGACTTTGTCTTTCTCTACTGCTAAAATCTATTACCAGGCTTTTCAAGGTATTTCCCTGTGCTCAACTATGAGATAGAAGGGAATAGTAATAGTGACTTCAGTGCAAGGTTCTGCTGAAGAATGCTGTGAGGAGCAGATGGATTCAAGTGGGCCTATCAGCTGTGACAACTGGAGCTCATGTCACTTGTAGTAGCAAAGTATCTGCAAAATTGGCTGCTTTGCAGGTAGCTGGATTTTTATGCTGAGGGAGTAGTGGTTATACAATTCATACACAGAGTATCTTTATGGAAAGTGCTGCCTGTTAAATGCCAGTGTGTGAACTTATAAGCAGAAACAGGAACTTTTAACCTGCATTTTATAATGTATTATTCTACCTCCTCCTTAGCTTTAAAATACTTCTACTTCCTCTTAATTCTTATAGTATTTAATTACTCCCTAAGTTTGATAAACTGATGTTTTCTTAGAGAAGATATTAAAAACAATTCAAATGCCATATGAACACATGCTGGTGAGGTAAATGGCTACAGTGTGTTGGCAGGCTTTCTCTAATGGACTCTTGAAGGAAGGAGAAAAGACAAGCATGCAGGCCAAGATTTATAAGATTGCTGCAATAAGCACCTTGATTTTCTTCCCAATCCTATGCTTCAGTAGGTTACAAACCTGGTAAAACAGACTGGGGTAGTAAGACTTCCGGACCACATTTAAAGAGGCATGCTTCCTTATAGGACAGAAGAGGAAAATGAGCAGAGAATAATCCTAGGAGCTCAAGAATGAAAATGTCTCTCAAAGTATAGTAGTACTGTGGCTGAAGCAATGAAGCTTCCTCTACTGGTGCAACTGGAATTTGTGTATCTTAAGGTAATTTTGAGGTCTGTTATTTTTAAGACTGAATTTCACATAGAGCAGCTGCACCCAAAAGGACCCTCATGTTAAGTGACAAAAGGGGGACCACCTGCCTGACAGTTAATTTCAAAAACAGGAAAGAGAACACTAGATACCAAAGTACAGAAACATGGAGTCTCAGAGCTCTCCCACCCGAAATAGGTAAATCTCTAGACTTCTCAGCTGAATGCTCCACTATGGAGATGTTGTAGTGAATGAACAGTTCTTAATAGTTGTGTCCAATATTAACCAAGATAGTATCTCCAAATATATTAGTTTTGGTACACCTGTTCCATTTATACTGAAAACAACAGGAAAAGTTCATGGATATATTAATTTATTTCACGAGTTCAGTTTTAGTTCAATTGAACAACAACTTTTTGCTTTGTGAAAATATAGGGCATTTTAACAATATTTCCATCTTCTTCAAAGGACAACTGAAAAAGTCAGATTGTGGTCTGGTTTTGACCACAAGTACATAACTTGTCAGTGAAAAGGCTGCAGTTAGAACTCACAGCCTGCTGTTTTAGTATAGTGTAAAGAATTTCTGCAAACAAACTTAAATTAAAAAAATAGCTTTAGAGAAGATATGGTTTATAAAATATATAATCATGGGGTACCTAGAGACATTTACTTAGTATAAAAGTTACTTCTCACTTTGAGTTCACATTAGATTTTAAACTAGGTGTATTCTCCACCTACATCTTGTCTCTAGACAAAATGCTTTACCTGAAGTTTGAAAGGGTGTAATATATACACAGGTTCCAATACAAATGTTTGAGGAACTTCAATACAAAGTGCAACTGTGCTGTAGTGGACAGATTTTAAATGAATGCCTCCCTCTCTCAACCAGGTATGTTACTCAAGTCTTATTCTTTGTTTCCCTAGGAAATATTTTGTTGTCCATTACATCACAATAGTGTTTTTTTAAAGTTGATTGAGAACAACTGAACTACATCAGGATGTGAAGTTTTAGACATACTTCTTGATTTCATCATAAAGTACTAGTACAAAAGCTCCACCCATGCCTCTCAACACATTTGACCAGGCGCCTTTGAAGAATGCTTTGGATCCTTCATCTTTTGCTATCTTCTTCCAGCAATCAATTGTGCCCTTGTACATAATATCAGCTGTGGAAACAAACAAAGGTCATAAGGCTAAGCTATACAGCAAGTCTGTTCCTATTTTTTTATATTTAGGAAACACAGGCAGGAATAAGGAAAACAACTAAGAACTTCAATGAAATAATGAGTTCATAAAAAGTCAATTTAGTTCACCATGTGAAATCCAAAGCAAACAATCATAGAGATGAGCACCATTGAGATAACCAGAAGTTTCCTGTAGGGCTGTGGAAAACCAACAACCCTTTGAAAAGAAGAAAGTCCCTCACAGTCACCACCACCTTGCACCCTAATGAAATGCTTGCAAGGCCAGAATGCCACAGGAACAGGTTTATTCTTACCTCCCTTTCGTCCCGACTGCATCATCATCCTACGTCGCACAGTGTCAAAAGGGTATGAAACCAGCCCTGCTGCTGCAGTGACACTCTGGGCAATCATCCAGCTCACTACGATATGCACGTTCTTTGGATCAGGCAGCATACCTGCCATCAAGAACAAATCGTGAGTCAGTACAGAGCAAAAGGGTTATGAGAATGATGGCTGTGGAAGGAGCAGTCACCCACCAAACCCAGAAGTCACTCAGTCTAGCCAATAGGAACATGACTGCAACTTCATGACCATGAACAGCTGCTAGAAGTGAAACAAGCTCACAGGATTACTGGATTTTATGATCTACAGCCTGCTTCATACTTGCTGACCAGAAGCTCTCACACACACTCCTTCCATGGGCCTTGAGGAGGGACTAGCCCCCATATAAACCTTAAAAAAAAATACAATAAATAAGAACAACTGCAAGCCCATGGCTTCAGCCTGGAGCAGCAAGTTGAAGAGGGCAGGAATGCATTCCAGTAACACCTGCATATGCTGCAGTACTAAGCCCAGCCCTGCCTGTCCTTGTAGGTCAGGGTGCCCTAGTAGGCCTTTACTGGTTGGATCTTCCCTCGCAGCCACCACTCCATCCACTTCTTACCCTTGGCTGTGTCATAAACCCCAAAATAGGCCGCTCTGTAGATGATGATGCCCTGGACAGACACACTGAATCCCTGGTACAGGCCCCTCAAGCCATCGGACTTGAAGATCTTGATGATGCAGTCACCCAGCCCAGTGAACTCTCTCTCGGTCGCTCCTTTGCCCACATCAGCTGCCAGCCGGGTCCTGGCAAAATCCAGCGGGTAGACGAAGCACAGCGAGGTGGCTCCAGCTGCGCCACCAGATGCCAGGTTGCCCGCGAAGTAACGCCAGAACTGCTTGTGCCTGTCCACTCCCCCCAGGAAGATCTGCTTGTACTTGTCCTTGAAGGCGAAGTTGAGGGCCTGGGTGGGGAAGTAGCGGATGACGTTGGCTAGGTTGCCCCTCCAGAAGGAGATGACGCCTTGCTCCTTGGGGATGCGGACGACGCAGTCGATGATGCCCTTGTACTGCTTCTCGGCTGTGATCTGTTTGCTGGCGTGCTGGACCTGGAGGAGCGAGAGGAGGGCGGGAGGAGAGGGCACGGTAGGGCAGGGAGAAGGACGCGGCAGGGTCACCCTGCAAGCCCGGCTGGCTCGGCTCCCGCTCCCCGAGGAGTCCGGGCAGCTCCCGCGAAACCGGAGCCGGCCGAGAGCCTTCCCATATTTAGGCACGTCGGATCGCGCCCGGCCCACCCGTGGCACAGCTCCGCAGCCCCCCGCGCCTCCTCACCTGCAGCAGCAACTTCACTCTCTCGATGGGGGCGACAGCCGTCTTAGAGATGGCGGCAGCAATCCCGCCGGCCAAAAAGTCCTTGAGGAAGCTGAGCGCTTGGTCACCCATGCTGCGAGCCGCTCCGACACCCCCTGCCCGGAGAGAGCCAACGAGCCACACACCACCCCACCCAGCAGCCCCGCGCCGCGCCCCGCCGCCCAAATGGCCCCGTGCCCCCGGCCGCCCCACTTATACCCCGCGTCCTCTCGCGATAGGAGGAGGCGGCCCCCCGGGGCGCGCACATTGGCTGGGACCCCCTGGGACCCGCCCCCGCTGAGGGGCGCGAGGCGGCGCCGCCATGTTCATCCGCGGGGACGGCGACGGTTGCCGCTGTCGGGACGTTTAAAGGGCAAATTAAAGTTATCTGGTGGCTGCGCGGAACGCGGTGTCAGAGCATGTGCCTGCTGTATTAATAGCTCGCGGGAGGCACCCGAGGGGACGAGGAAGCTGGCGGGAGCGCCTCGGGCGGGGAATAGCTGTTTGTCGGCCCTACACGAGGGCGTCGGGGTGCTCTGAGGCTGGCCTATCTGTAGAGGAGGCAGCGGGCCTTCCTGGAGTGTGCCCTGGTTTCAACCCGGCAAGGTCAGACCTCATGCAAGCGCTGCACTCAGTCACCTCTGCAGGAACCACGTTCTTGGGAATGCTCAGGCTGCTTGACTCTCAGTGTGAGGCAAAACCCCGCCTCTCTTCAGCGCATAGGGGAACACTTCGGTCTCAAGTGCAGGTTACATGGCCTTCCTCGTGTGTTCCCGCTCACTGACACCTGTACAAGCTTGTGATTCACTGTAGCATGGAGTAGCTGCGTGAAAGCCACTGCAACAGATTGTAGGTGTCTACCAAGGAATTTGCATTCAAACATTAGCTCTATATATTGTTCTAGGATGATGTTTTACTGAGGAATGCTGAGGTTAATAAGGTCGGTTTTAAATTGGTAATGTAGTATCAATAGTGGAAATAGAATTCATCTCAGTGGAGGTGCTAAAAGATTGGCTGTTCTGTGAAGAGACAATAACTTCAGGACAGCAAATCTCTTCTCGCTGACGTCTGTGTTAGCACAAGTAGTGAGACTGTAAATTTGATCCCCAGCCTCTCTTGCCCTCTGCTGCTCTCCAGTCTGTTGAGGTAGAGGTCTTTTCTCGTGAACCTCAGCTCTGGGAAGCTGACAGCAGCTTTAACCTGCACACCTAAGCCACCATGAGCAAGATGGAACCTTTCCCCAGTTCTAAGAAATGGGAAGAGTGGTCGCCTGAAGAGACCTTTTTCCCAAGCAAGAACTGACAGCAGGTGCAAGCTGGAAGTGCAGGGGATCCCTAAAGTTAGCTTGTGAGTTGAGGGATTTATTGTTTAACAGGCGTAGCTACTCTTGACCTTTGCTTTTTCTCCCTCATGCTTAATTCACCGAGTGTGGTGTCTCCTCTTTTCACAGGAAAGACAATATCCCTTTGACATCCCAGGGCTTCTGCTGCTGATTTCACACAAGCCCGTGGGATGGCAGTGTTTGCAGTGCTGCCCAGCTGGGTGAGGTCTCCTCAGTGCATGCAGGCAGGTGTGTGCCAGTGCCCTGCTGACTGGGATTGGTGAGTGGCAGCAGAGTGGTACCAGGAGGGAGGGGAGTGGGGCCAGGAGTGGGACTGTGGTGGGGAGAGTGTAGCCCAAAAGGGTCTTTCACCTGCTTCTTCTCCATCCTCTTCATTTTAGCTCATTAGCATTGCTTTTATTTTCTCTAAAAGACGTTTTAAAAGAGGCTTTATCGTAAGAATTCCAGTTAGTTTTTGAAGTTTCTGTTACACATCATTATCCCATTGCATAGAAGTTCTTTGTTTTGTTATGTATTTCTGTAGCATAATGCTACAAACCCACAACTGCCAGTATTTAAATAAAGCAATGCACTGAAAATTTGAGTAATCACTTTTTGCGCTTCTGATCTCCTTTCCCAGGACTCAGATGCCTAGTTACAAGGGATACTCAAATTTCAATGTTAACAGTGTTGAAACAATGGACTAGACCAGGACGTGTGCCTGCTACTCTGGGTGCCTTCTTTCAGTTGATTTTTGCTCCAAATGACTATTTAGATCTTCCATGTATACGATAATTCAGCATTGTTATCCTTCTTCTTGTAGGAAGTCAAATGCACTCTGTAAAGGGCCTTTCACTAACTCTACCAAACAGGAATAGGGATTTCCAGTAGCTGGAAATGTCATTAAAGAAAAAGTGAGAGGAGCTTGGCTTTTGGTGGAATTCGTTGGTGCTTGGTGTTCTGCATTTTCTTGAAGCACTACTAGTGCTGAGGCTTGGCCAGGCATAAAAGCACGCATTTTCTCGGAAGTCAGCTGTCTCCATCTGGCAGCAGACACAAGGGGGAGCACAAGCAGTCTGTAAGACCATGCTGACCCCCCGGTACAATCAAGCTGCAAGTAGACAGCGTAGTGGTAAGATGACAAAAAAGAAACGTGTTTTCTTTTGTTCTGTTTTCAGAAAAGATTTGTGGGGTTGCAGAAAGTTCTCCTTGCAAAAGATTGATTTATGTTTATGGTGAGTTCCTCCTAAGTAAATGGAAAAGCTTGGGAAAAGGCTCAAAAGTGACAGTCTGAAAATGTAACTAGTATGCATTGAAGACTAATCTCATGGTGTGACCCAGGAACCTACATTTTCACAATGGGCTGTGCAGAGCTGTAAGAATACAAAGTGTAACTTGTGTCATGTGTTGGAGAACTGTGAGGCAGTAGAAGGGTGCAAAGATAGGGATAATACAATGAAGATGGTGAGTTAGATCTATGCAGTGTGTTCTAGGTATGTAATAAGATTTTAAGACTTCATTTCTCAGACCAGACAAAAAGAAACGTGGTAACTAAAGTGATGGATCATAGAATCATAGAATTGCTCAGGTTAGAAAAGGCCTTCAAGATCATCAAGGCCAACCATACAACCCTAACAACCCACTGCTAAACCATGTCCCTGAGCACCACATCCAGATGGGTTTTAAGCACACTCAGGGATGGTGACTCAACTAGCTCACCTAGCATGAGAATCGGTGCACTGTCTGTGCGGATGGATGGGAAGAAACACATCTCAGCCTTAATATGTAGGAATAAAATACCAAGATTTGCAGCTGATACATGAAACTCTAGGGACAAGATGGAAGTCAGAGGTGGGCACTCAGTGTCCAGCTTAGGGAGTGATCCATAGTGGTGAAGAATGAAGGCATCAGGAAGGATGGAGGATCTGAAAAGATTAAAATCTTGTTTTTATTCCTTTTAATTTGCTTTCTCTTTTTTTTTTTGTTTCTTTTTTATTTTCCAGCTGGAATTCTTGATTACTTCTTTTCTTCATGAACTGTTTTCTTCTAAAACCACTGGAAGCAGAGCTAGTTGTGACTTTGCTGAGAATAGCATTTTTTTTTTTTTTTCCATCAGAAGTGCCTGAATCATTAAAGCATAAGCAAAAAAATGTGTTCATTTCAGCAAAAATGTCCTTAGTTCCAGCATGCATATGCATGAAGGAAAGTGGTCTGCCAGACAGCCATAACCTCAGGGTCCGAGATGCTTATGTTGAAGACTGTAACCATACTGATGAGAGGAGAGTGGCTGAGATGATCTGTAAATGTCAGAGCTTATTCTTGCTGCAGTGTGAACAAGATATCCTAAGCAAAAGAAATTATTTAAAAAGCTATCAGAAACAACCTGCTCAATTTAGTCAGCCACGGACCATAGGGCAGTGGTGATGGCTGTGTGGCTTGGTTGATACACAGCTGAAAGAGACTGCAGGGACATTAATTACCTTCTGCCTGTCTTTATGGGCCTGACAATTGAGATGTGCTGCTCTGTCTTTGCATTCTAACAGTGGTTGATGTAGGACCTGCCAGTGAGTCTAACCCAAAGCTTCATGTTTAAGCTAGGCAAAAGAATAACTTAGAAGGAGACATCTGAGACTGATTTAAAATAGCAAGTGGTGTCCAACCTGTTGATGGAGTATTTTACTGCTTCAGAACTCAATCTGGAAAAGATCCAGTTTGAGTCCCAATTCCAAAAATTCCTTTGGATTTGAATTTGCCAAGCTGAGCTGGTGTGCAGGATATGAGAGGGAAAAAACGATGTGGATGAAAGCAGAAGTTGGGAAATAGATTATTATGTAGCATGTTGCCTGAGCAAGACAAAAGCATAATCTGTGTTTCAGTCATTCCTCGGATAGTGCTTTAAGGATCATGTCTAATGCAGGAGCACAAGAGCAAGATCAGCTCTATCTGCCTCTGATTCAAAGGAACAAGAAGATCTTTTAGTATTTTCTTGCGAGTCATGAGAAACAAATACTGATTACACTAATATTTACTATTATAGACTCTTGAATGTTGGTATATTGTTGGGAATGAATATGTCCGGCAAGTACAGTTGTATTAGAAGTAGGTATGAATGAATATATGCTGTAGAAGTGTACTCAGTAGATCTCTTTACATCCTCCCCTTTCTCCTCCACTTCTACAACACCCTCCTTTCCAGTGAGCGTAAGAGATCTCCTTGGCACTGCTTAGGGGAAAACTAACCTAAAGCTTTGCACTTTCTCCTACTGGGCACTGCTCAGCAGGGGAGGCTGTTCTCAGCTTCAACCAGTAGTAATGGGGGTGGCAGGAGGTCTCTTACAGCAGAGGATGTGAAGCATGCATTTGCATAGGCTGCTTTTCCTTGCCTCCCCTCTGCTCTCCAGCAAGCTTGGGTTTATTTTAGCATTGGCCTTCTGAAGCAGGATTGTTTTTCCCCTGAATAGGTCAGGCTGGGATAGCGCCAGGATACACGGCCTTCCATAACTGGGGTGACTTGGGACGCCGGAGATACCTACTAAGTAGACAGTGCCTCTAACTGCTGGGCCTGTGCCCAGTGTCATGGGAGTATCCTAAAATAACCTTTCAGATAAACAGCAAAGGCAGCCCTAGGGAAAGGGGCTTTATCTGAGGCTGGTGTCAGACCCAACCAGGTTATAGTGCTGCCCTCTGTTGTTGGAATTCAAAAAAATTCATAAAAGGCAATGCTGAAATTCAGCAAAACATTAATAAAATGTGTCTAGAAAAGCCACATGTGAATACATGAAGTATTTCATCCTCTTGTTTCATATGGTGCTTCACCCCATTGGTATGTGCTTGCATCTCTTTGCTAGCAGTTCAGTTTGTAGGAACAGAATATGCCTAATAATAATATTCTTTTTTTTAACAGATGGAGTCCTTGTGGCTGATCTTGTGTCCCAGAAATTATACATCGTGGGATGCTTGTTTGCATTTTAGTGTGCAGAGGAAATACAGAGGAAGAATTTTCTCTTGGTAAGTCAGGTTCTTACATCTGTTATTTTTCTTATTTTTACATGGAATTATTGAATTTCTCACAAGCACTTGAGACAAAGTTGTATAGAAAGCCAGAATCATTCAAGGTCACTCTTTTTTTTTTTTTTTGAGTAAAAAGTTCAAAGAATTGTCTAGAACTTTTTTCCCATAGCTAATCTGTGAACCAGTTGTGGAAGCAAAACAAAAGTAGTCTATTTCCATCAGAACTGGAGGGAAATCCCATCAAGAGGAATTTCCTAGTCCTGGCTGGTGTAATGCAGCCTTGCCAGACCTACGCATAGGTGGCTCCAAAACCTTGCACAGATGCAGATATGCCTGGCAGCTATTGAGAGCTGTTCTTAAGGCTCTATTCAGTCACAGAACAGATGCATCTGAGCTCATTTCAGGGCCTCATTAAGGAAAAGGGCTTGTGGTGTATGATTAAGGGAAATCACTGCTTCACTTCCCAAAATGTCGTATTAAACCTTGATTCTTACCTTAGTTTTTGCCTCAGACAGACTGTCCAGACTCTGTTGTTTTTGTTTTGTTTAGCTAAAGAAGCTCAATACTCAGCATGGCTTAGAGAACACAAGTGATGGCCCCCTTTCAAAGAGAAAAACACTTCTCACTTTCTGACTGGTACCGAAAAATAGAAAATTGTAATTGTATTCTGCATTCTTTCCCTGATGGTAATGGCACTGAGTAAAAGCAGAATTGTTCTGTAACTGTGACAGAACTGAGGTTGTACAGTGATAAGTCAAAGTAACATCAATCCTGTCAGCAGCTTGACAAATCGTTTTAAAGTGTGCAGAGGTTTGTGGTGACTTGTTTATGCAGCCAGGTCATGAACATTGAAATGAATCAAACCTTCTGTTAAAATATGTGAGAGTTAATTAACAATTTTTAGAAGTGGAAGTGGTTGTCATAGTGGAGGTGTGAGACTCTTCATTGGCTGCCCTTGCCTTCAGGAGATAATTTGATTTCTCTTGAAGAATACTTTTCTAATGTTCAGACTTACAACTTCAGATGGCCTGAAAAATCACAGAATTGTAGGAGTTGGAAGGGACCTCTAGAGATCATCCAGTCCAACCCCCTGCCAAAGCAGCTCCCTAGCCCAGGTTGCACAGGTAGGCGTCCAGGGGAGTCTTAAATGTCGCCAGAGAAGGAAACTCCACGCCCTCTCTGTGCAGCCTGTGCCAGTGCTCCATCACCCTTATTGTGAAGATAAGGTGAGACCTTTTGTGTTTGCGTTGTAAACAATAATCAGGCCCTATCTCCTGCTCCACCTGGGCAAATACACTGAGCCAGTAAAAGTTTCTGTTTAGCTTTTCTTTTTACTTAGTTTGATTGTCAGTGTAGGGACCATTTACCCTCATTTGCCAGATTCCAAAAGCAGATGAAGGAGGGAACCTATGCGATTCTATACTGTTGGCCAGCTGAGTTGCTGATTAATGCAGGCAATATTTGCTCCTCAGCCAGGATGGCAGGAGGATGTGTTTCACTAGGGCAGTGGTCATAATCTTCTCACATACCCGATCTTTATTTGTCGTGTATTTGCTTCCACCATTTCAACATTAAAAGCAGCAGAAAAAAAAGAATTAAAAAAAAAATGAAAAAGAAAGAAAGATCTGTTTTTTGTGTAGTCTCAGTACTTAAGGATACTGGTTGAAAACAGAAAAAGGAATGGGTAAAATATGATGGTGCTTTTTATTTATTTATTTATTTTAATCTTGATAGATTTCACAGGGATGGAAGAATCAGTACATCATCTGCTGTGACTGCAATTGAAGCCAGCTTGGCAAAGTTGCTTCAGTCTGCTTTCATTCCACTTGGCCACGCTCTGTTGTCTGTCTAACGATAGCTATTGTGTTTAATTTGTGAGCTGTTTGTGAGTGCAAACTGCTACAATTGGTGAAGCTCAAAACAAAGGAAATTCACCTGTGATAGAAGAGAGAGATCCTTTTCCAAAGATAGTACTCTTTCCCTTTCTTTTTTGTTTGTCTTTGTTTTGTTACTGTGAGTTGCTCTACAGGTCATCATCCATTAGTGTTCATTGAGAGCACATGGGTACAGATAAGCCTGACAGGAACAGACTAACAACAAGCATAGTGGGCAGTGGAGAAATCCTCAGTCCCCGTCTATCACCAGTGCACATGAAGCTGACAGATCTCTGGCTTGAAGAGCTAGGTGGTAATATCGGTTGAAGAAGGCAATCCCTGGCAACTTGGGAACCTTGACATCTGGCTAACCATCAGCTGGTGGGTGTCTGTGTTCTCCATTCACTACCAAATTCTGCCCCTGAGACCAAGAAATGCTGGACACCATGTGTCACAGAGCCAGTGGAGCCCAGGATGGTACCTGCTCTCTTTGCAAAATGCTGTGTCTGCCCTACAGTTGTGATTTGTCACCACAAGCAAAAAAATTTGTGTGGATATGATGCTGTATATTTATTGATGATACTTGTGATCTGGAGACTAAGAGCTTTCAGAGTGCAATAGTCTTTGTTCTGGAGGAGTTCTAGTCAGAGAGCTGGTTCATAAGTAAATGTTTAGTTTGAAATATGTCAGTGAAGCATCCTAAATGATTCGTTGCTGTGCTGGGTTATATGAGAAATCACCAATGTGTTGTTTATATAAAGTGATATTTTCATAAACTCCATTAAGTCTTATGCTGTCCTTGTACAGTGCAGTCAGAGTTATTCTATGGGCTGGAGCTGTGTACTGGGAGGGGGAAGGGAGATAATTTTCCATTTAACATGTAGGGTAGGCAGCATATTTGAAATAGAGCTGGGCCTTTTGTTCAAGTGATGGTATCTCTGGTTTCATGTAGGTCAATCCTTATACTAGCCTAGGGCTCATTTGCTTTCAGTGAGTATGCAACTGTGCTTTCTTAGTATTGTTTCGTCTCTTTTACATTTGTCTCAGAAAAAAAATTGACAAGTTGAAGAGAAGGTGATTAGTAATCAGGAATTTCAGATAGTAACTGAGTGCAGGTAGGAATGATTTTCTTTATTCAGAACCATCAGTGGGGAGGTAGAACTTTTATCTTCAAAAGCAAAACACGTACAGTCACTCACTTCCCACTAGGTTGGACAGGGTAAGAGAGTAGGAAGGGCAAAAGCAAGAAAACCCTTGGCTCAAAATAAAGACAGTTTAATAAGGGAAGGAAAGAAAAAATATACAGTGATCTAAAGCAATCACTCGCCACCTCCCACTGATGATTAGCCAGTCTCTTGAACAACAGCTACAGTGGCTATCTTGAATTCACCTCACCTGTTAATGCTGAGAATGACATTACATGGGATGGGAAATCTCTTCTGCCAGTTAGAGTCAGCTGTCCTGGCTGTATCCCTTCCCAGCTTCTTGTTCCTCCAAGCCTACTTGCTGGAGTGGGGCAGGGTGAGAATAAATCTTGGTACTATTCAGCCAGATCCAGTACAACAGAGCTGTTTGATGTTAATGCATTGTAGATCAGAATTGGGGATACAGTTTCATAGTTAGCGTAAAGATCCTGGTGACTCAGTTGCAGCTCTCAGTTCACTCTCCCTTCCTGTCACGCTTCCCACCTCCCCTCAAGTCAGCACTAGCAATCGTGCAGCCGTGCAAAAAGCAAGTTTCCAGCATGTCCCCCCTAGTGAGTTAAAGCTGTTACACAGGCACTAGCATGAGAATGTCTGGCTGGGGCCAAGGAAAATGAAAGAAGTGACCTTACTGGAGCAGACATATCGATTTGTGACATAGCTGGGCGGTTCTTATGCTGTGGCTGTACTTCAGCATTCTTATATACCCTTCATTAACCCCTTCTACATCCTTACATTTCCCTCTGAATAATTACTATCACCGTATGGTTTGAAACGCTTCAGCTTTAAAGCAACTAGGCAGAGAAAACTGTATATGGAAAAAGTATGCAATGGTTTGGTTCTCTGAAGCTATGATGTGTGAGTTTCTCATCGTTAACAAGAAGGGAGTTAACATTTAATATATACTGCAAAACTACATGTGAAAGTTGCTCATGGATGATGCCTTTCAACATGATATGAATTAGACAGGTTCCGTTTTTACTTTGTGATATTTTGGAACTGATTTGTCATTAAATTTGAAGCATGTACATTAGGAAATGGAAAGCTTTCCATACAAGGTTTGCCTTCTGAGGAAAGCAAAACGGTATTTTTGGAATGTCCTTGCCACTAGATGGCAGGGCACACTTTGAATAAAGGAAGCAGCGAGCAGGCTGTGTTCAGCGCTGATTTGTTCTCAGCCAGGAAAATCCCTCATTGAGCTTGTCAAAAGCTTGGTTGGTGTGAGGAGCGGCTGGAGCGTTGGATAGAACTGTAATTGTATCATGACCCTTTGACAGCACTAGCGTGCAGTTTTGTATTTTCTACGGTACAACAGATATCTGAATTGAATTCCTCAAAGCTCAACTTAAAAAAATAATAAGGAAAAGCTGTACATTAACTACAATTAAACTATAAGCCAGTGTTGTTGAAGTTGTTAAAGAGATCTCTGCCTCTCGTACACGTGCCACACTTGCTGTGCCAAATTCTGAGCTACTCAGTCAGTCCTTGAAGTAAATTGCAAAGGGGAGACTAGCTCAAGTGCTGACTTTGGAATCTGGCTTAAAATAGTTTGGACTGGCAGTTTGCTGTGCGTGGAAGATTCAGATAGCATTTAGAAGAGTTAAGGTGTCTGGTTTGCACTCTTTCACGTCAGTTTCGTTTAACTGCAACCCTGGTAAGTTCAGTTGAATGAAAATTGTACAGTGGTGCTGAGAATTAGAATGCTCTTCTTGTTCAGCTGGAGATGTTATAGTCTTCAGAATATGAAGGTAAAAAAAATTGTGTGTTTACTGACATGAAATATATAGGTCTGTCTGGACAAATAAGGTGTAACACAGCTTTCATGTAGAACATTATACACTGGCAAGTGGAAATGAGCACACTGAGATCAGATCTCCATCTTTTAAAAATCATAGAATCAAAGAACAAGTCTTGCTCCCTCAGCATGTCTTTGTAGGAGAGGTGCTCCAGCCCTCTGATCATTGCTGTGGCCCTCCTCTTCACCCCCTCCAGCAGCTCCACGTCTATTCTGTACGGGGGACCCTGGACACAGTACTCCAGCTGGGGCCTCACAAGAGCAGAGTAGTGAGGGACAATCCCCTTCCTCTCCCTGCTGGCCACACCTCTTTTGATGCAGCCCAGGATACTGTTGTCCTTCTGCATGTGCACACTGCCGGCTCATGCGGAGTGTTTCATCAACCAACACCTTCAAGTCCATCAATATGATGGGCTTCCACTCAGATGTAATGGCTGTGCACCTCACAACTGCCTGTTCTTTCTCAGGAATTGCATATACCTTGCCTTGCTTTGTTCTGTGAAGAGATCTGAGGTCACACTGCTGGAAGATAGCCAGAAAAATAAGGGAATTGTGCTCTGTTGGAAAATGCCTCCCTCTTACTTCTCTGTACAACTGGATCATTATAAATATCATTTACTGCAAATGTCCGGCAGTTTTAGGCTCCCTTATTCTTCTGACCCAGTCTACTGTCTTATTTGTCTTGTCATGTTTGCTGCAGCATGGTGGTCTTGATGCTAAGCAGGTTCTTCCTCTCTACTTTCTATGCTTCTTCCCAATTGCCTGCTTTCTGAGATTGTGCTGTGTGTGTCTTCTGTCTTCCCCTAGTGACCTCTCAAAAACTCATTGTTACCTTGGCACCTAGGAGTGGTGTTTTTATAGGTGACTAAAAGATACTTCAGTAACTCACTGAAACACTTGTTCAGTTTCCCAGTGTACCCTATCTACCTCTCTGTTCCTTTGATTTAAGGTGTGAGATGCCTTTATTTGAGGTAGCTGCAGATGTTAAACATATGGTAAAATGGAAATAAGAATTTCCCAGTCTGTATGTGCAAATGTAGGTATTGGTACAACAAACCACGTGGTGTTTTTTTTTGCAGGTGCTCCCTTCGCCAGGATTCTGGGCTTTTTGCCAAGGCATTTTCTCTCAACCTCACTGTTAACCAGTCCCTTGCATTTTGCATCAGCTTCTGTCTAAATAGGCTTAGCCCTCCAGTTAATAGATATCTTTTTCTCAAGTCCTGCCCATTGCACCTGCCTTTGAAAATGTGCCCTGGTGAACTTGGTGATTGGTCTGTTGTGTGCTGTTGCTGTTTGGTTAAATCATTGCTTAGTTTCAGGTGGCTGCATTTGCATGCTGGAGCACTTGATCCTCCTGTTTACTGCTTTTGTAAATCTTGGATATGTTTGTGAAGCTTGGGGGGAAGTTCAGAATGAAAAGTATAGTATTGGTGTTTAGGATAACAAATGGTATAGGCCATACACTCTCTTCATTCAACGCTTTTTCTCTTTCCACATCAGTGAGCACGTTGGATGTAATGTAGTCACAGCATGCTTCCAGAAATCCTGAGATCAGTAATGTAAAATAGGTCTTTGGAATTTTAATAATGGAGAAAATGTCAGTATGCAAAGTTGGTGCAGCGTTGTTCCTCCCTTCCCCCAGTTTTACTCCTTTAGATCAGTCAGTGTATTTTCTGACTTGGTGGATACAAGAAGTGGGAATGAGGCATCCTCTGAAACCCTGTATTGGTTCCCCTCTGTTCCAGTAGGATTCACCACCCCACAAATCAGATGTACACAGGCGTACTTTTAGACCAGACCTTCAGGATCAGCTCCCATCTCCCTGGACGTGTCTGAGGTACTTAGAGTCCTTCAATGCTTACATGGCATTGATATCTCCTAAGAAAGACTGTGGCACCCAGAGATCATTGAGTTCTTTCCAGACAACTGTTTTTCCCTAGCCTGGTTAAAGGAGGAGTTGTGTGTGACCTGCAATGCTGCAATCAGAACACTTTGAATTTTGTTAAGTAATACCAAAGATAAGCAGCAAAGCATTCAAGAGAGTGTGATTTCTGGCCCATCCTCCTGGTAGAAATGACATTATTATTTAATTCATTAAATTTTATTGCTATTTTTTCTCATGAAATATACTTGTACACCATCACTATTGCACCTGGTGTTTATGCAGGTGTTCCATGTGTGTAAAGGAGTCCCTCTTGGCAGTTGACAGTTCACTAGTTTTCTTGAGCATTAACCTTAGCCAAGCCTATTTTCCAGTAGTCTTTATGTATATATCTTGATATGGAGAACAGGTTGAGACATTCTTGTGAAAGAAATGATTGGAAGCTCTCACTGCAATAGACACAGTGGTGTAGTTCATTCCATGTTGTTGAAATGCTTATCTAGCTCAGGCTATCACAGCCTCTCTAAGTAAAATTAAATGAGCAGTTATTCAGAGCTCTACTGAACTCATAGAATTGAGAAATATTCTCAGTAACAAGTCATGATAAAATTGGGGTCAGAACCAAGAAAAATCACTACTCGTTTTCCTATCAAGTTTTTGTTTGTTTGTTTGTTTTTCACTTGGTTACCAGAAAAAATGAAGAAAAAAAAACAACCCGACAATATAAGCCAGAGCCCAGAGAGAGGTTTTCCTAACTAGTCGTTGAGAGGTTATTTATTTGTGGCTAAAGGTACTTGAGTGACCTGTGTGTGAATTTTTGCCTCTAGGATTTTCAAAAGCTCTTGTACAAGGCTGATGAAGATGCAAGAAGTAGGGCCTTTCTTTGGTAGTTTTACTCTAAGTTAGAACAAAATGGATAAGACCCATTTCTTAGATCTTTTTCATTGCTTTTTAGATACCAGTGATTCTTGTTTTTAGTTCCAGAACATTACAATGTTCAAAAAGCTTAATTTTGCTTTTTGAACAGGTAGTGAATTTGTTGCTATCTTGCCTATTTGAAGATACTTGTGTGGAATATAAAAAAATCCACTTTCTTCCCCTAGAAAAATACATTTGCTAAACAAAGCGATAAATGTTGTATTAAGAGCTATTCTTCCTTGCATCTCATGTGTAATTTTATGTGGAACCTGCCTATCATTCTTTGTGAATATGACTATACGCAGAGAAGTGATGAAGTAATGAACAGCGGTCAGTCTGCCTGTTTTAGTTACAGACCTGCAGGTTGGCCAGTTGAAATGTTGGTTCTCAGCATAGCTTCTCAACTGCTTATGTCTAATATACAGCCCTTAATCCTTTCTGGCATGTCATCCCTTAAAGCAAATGGTAGAGACACAGATTAGAAGATAACAACAAGCAGGAGGTGGTGTCCATTGGTCACATATACAAGTAGCTAATCTTAACACACCCCTGCAATGTTTAACCCTAGAACAGCTATGGATTCCTGAGAATCTGTTCTTACTGAAACTCCCCAACCAGACTGAATTTTCTGTTCTTCATAGGGGAAAAAATGTTGCAGGTTTGCTTTGGTTATGTGTGTTTTTGTTGACAGAATGCAAGCTTCTGTAAATGCAGGTGTCTAAATGAAAAGTGAATGTAGATAAACAAAGTTGATAGGCAGTAAAATAACTACTGTCAGCTGAGGGCAGATGCAAAAGCAGCTCTATCTGCCCTTCTCATCAGACTTGCTATGGCCTAAAGCAGGATAAATGAACCATTTGCTGTACTCCAAACCTGAGAGTCAGAAATCCCCATGAGAAGCTGCTTTGGCACTCTAACGAAGGAATTTCTTGAGTTACGTAAAGTGGAAAAACAAGATGATGAAACTGAAACAACAAATAAATACTGTGTTTTGTGTACCTTTCCACTGCCTTGCCAAAAACAGAACATATCCCCCTGTAAGTCAGCTGAGTTTTATCAGCTTTGCAAAATGATGGATGAATGCCTTGGTTCTTTATTATTTCTTAAGTCATTCCTGTTTATGCCAGTATTTCAAGGATTATGTTTTGATTGTTCTGGAGAGGTGAAAACACTTTCTTGCTGATGAATAAACACTGACACTTTAAAATATTTGTATGCAAAATGTCTTTAAAGCCATTATGAAATGCTTTCCAAAAGCACTGAGAAGCTGTTTCCCCAAAAGACAGTTTTTCTCTCCATTTTCTTTCATGCTAAACAGTCCAAATGAAAAGCTTTTCAGAGTTAACTAGTTTAAGCAATACCAGTGTTTTAGTGTAATGAATAACTTCTTACAGAGGACAATTGCACACAGTTCAATATGCTAGTATTTCTATTTCTGTGCCTCACCAATGCCAGGACTCTTGGGTAGAATTTCTTTCTTTGAGAAAGCTGAGGCGATCAAAACCCTGATTAACCTCTGATATTCACGTGGTGCTCTTGATCTTGAGGACCGAAGCAGTAACAAAGAGTTAATGGCAGCCATATGCTCAGGGTATTGTAGGTACTGTTGACCCAAATGTGAACTCCGCCAGCTAGTGCTGCTAACTGCTGTTTGTTTCAGGTTTGGCGTGGAGATTACTGACGAAGAGTTTGAGCTGCTACTTGACAGAATCCCCCTTGATGAAGATGGAAATGTCAGATGCCCCCGGTTCATGGCCAGGTTTGATTCCTGGTATGCAGCGTGTTCATTTTATTTCTCATTTGTGAGTAGAATGATTTTTAATCTAAGAGGGTCATGTAACGTTTGCGAACTGTTTCTCATTTCTTAAATATGCTTCTTTATGACATATTTCTTGCACAGAGAATGCTATTGCATTTTAAATTAGCTGATGTATGTGTTGTTTATAGTCTAGTTTCTCTTTAAACACCAGTTACCTGTTTTGGAGGACTTCGGAGTCATGTAACGTACCCTTATGCTTCCTGTAGGCTGTGAAATATGACAGACTTTGGAGTAAAAGCTAATCATTTCCCCTCAAAAATGGTAATACATGTACTTGATGCTGTTCTAAGAACTTGAAGCATTCACAGACCCTATATATAATCTGGAGTTATTTTGAAATAGTGATATTGCTTAATAGAAGTTCTACTCAGCCTCCAGGGCCTAGACACGTATGAGAATTTAATTAAAATAAAGAAACATTGGTTTAAATAGAGATACTTTATCATTTTTCAAAAATGAAGACTCTGTTCCCCAAACAGCTGTGTTAATAGCAGAGTAGATGCCAGTGACATTGCTGAGGTGAGTGCAAATCTGTTGTAGAATCTGGGACTGGAGAAATCCATCCCACCCACCTACATGCATACGTAGATTTTGGACTGCTTAAAGGCAATGCAAATGTTTTTGAGTTATATAGCAGGCAAGAGTATATCTTCTGTGTAGAAGGACGGGTAAAAGTCTGAGTTCACTGTGCTGAAATGACATGGGTATAGTACCTGCACTTCAGGTAACAACTGCATATTGCAAAGCTGATAAAAGTGCTTCTGTTTTCCTGTTTCAATAACTACTTCTCTGTTCTTTCTCTCTCATTGTCCTCATCATTCTGATTCAGGAAGTTTTGAGGTTAATTTCAATTGTCCGTGTGTTTTAACATAGGGCTGTCAAACAGGCCAAAGGATTCATGAGATGCATATGCCCTTCTGGAATGGCATCCTCTAGGCAATCTCCAAGAGTGTCTCAAATGGCCCTTGAATGTCTTTGGGTGGCCTCCTGTTAATCTCATACTTTTACTGCCAAGACCTCCTCTCCAGTTCTTTCTTTCATAGTCTTCTGAAGGTGTTGCAGCTATCCTGGATTTGGTTGTCCTTGAATTTCTGTGAAGTATTTCAGCACCAGAATATAGCCTGTTTCTCTTGTGCTAAGGACATAAATAGGCAACAGAGGATAAAGATCCTCTAGCAAAAGTGACCAAATTTTGAGAAACCAAAAGTTTCAAAAATAAGATTTAGAGAGGCACAACACCAGACCTTCTTTCGCTTGCTGTGCACTTTGCTGCAGCAACCCTTTTCTTAGCTTCCTGCCTTTATTTCTCACACACAGATTACTTCAGCTGTCGTGTTTAAGTAAACCAAGAGACGCCATTGTCCCTAAAAGAAGCAACGTTCATCTTAGCAACTGTATTCACTTTGTGCATTAGATTGTGGGTTAAGATGTACCTGGACACCACCTTTATTTCCGTTTTTAATAATTATTTTCTTATATTTACTTACAGTTAAAGTAACACATTTTCACCACAAAGGAGCTGCTTTTCGCACAAGATGTGGCATTGGCTGTCACTTGCCTTAGAGTGCATCTGTAAGAACACAACAGCTATTCATAGCCCTTTAGGAGACCTATGACTAGTAGGAAGCTGTGCTATGTGGTATTGAACAGTAGTTAACATGCAGGGTTGTATCTAGCATTCTTTTTAACTAGGGGGCAAACAGTGCTGCGATCTGTAGAGACATGTGGGAATCCTAATTTGTACTAACCTAGCTCTACCAACTTCCAGCCCTTTGCAGTGCTGGATGAGTTGGGAACATTCTGTATGACATCTACCAGAGAACTGTAGACAGTACCCAGAACTTTGCTGCTGAATTAATTAAGGCACTTGGTTCTTGTACATTAAACAGTGAAGGAAGGAATGTACAATAACTGGAAGTTTAAAGGTGCCTGTTATAAATGGGACTGTACTAGGTAGACACTTTGGATGCATAGCTTACATTTACACTGCTAAGTGCAGAAAAAACTGATAGGGTTATGAAAACTCTTCTTGCCCTGGACATGCCCAGCCTGATAACTTCCCACAAAATAAAACAAGTGACGGGATCTGAGAAGCTGAGCTACCATCTTGTTGCCATCTCTTGCCATATTTCATACAAAGAGACCTCTGCTGTTCAGAATCTCTGCAAATGTGTATGATTGACTTCAGAAATTGAGTTTTGTACAGGTCAAGTCATCTATCAGATGCCACCAAAAATAGCATTTGGTTAGATATAACCAGCAGCAGCTAGCCTCTGTACCTGAAGACTCTCAGGCATACAGACGTTGTCAGGCTCAAAGGTAGACTGTATATGTGAAAAAGAGAATGAATATTATAAGTAGAAGTGATCTATTCTTGGTTGCAGGTTAAAGAATTGTTAGATTAGAAACCCAGAATAAGATGGGACAGAGAGGAGCTAGAGTTACTGTGGCTACTGTTATGGTAGAGGGAATAACACCTGATCATGCAGTGATTAAGTGCTTTCTCTGCAGTCAGTTTTTGAACTTAATCAGTCCCATTTCCAAGTCACCCTTCAGAATCTCAGTCTAGCAATGTCAAAGATAATTATCATGCCTGCACTTGTTGCTTAGAAATAATTACTGTTTATACAGAAATCATCGTACCTTCCATGGCACAATTCTGTATCTGAACACAATCCAAGCGAATAATTATATATGTTCATTGGGAATATTGTTGCTCAAGTCGAGTGGGAGAGAGTGCATAAGCCCCACAGCATAGCTTAGGTAACAAGTCTTTATTTTGCTTCATGTTGAGAACTAGGGACCAGATAATTTTCTCAGATTGCTTTGATGTTAATATGGGGTAACTGCATTTACTTCAGTACAGAACTAGAGTGTAACTGAGATCAGAATGTAAGGCAGTCATGGTTATTTTCACTTTCATCACCTGCCCCCCAGTGTATTTTGCCCTATTAAAACAAATGTTTCTTGCAGGTTTAGTTTGATTCTCTACTACGTAGAGGGCCATGTAGTGGGCTGGCCCCAGTCAGCAGCCAGACTCCTCTACGGATGCTCGTTAAAATGACAGTGGAGATGTTTTATTTACTAAAATAATGTTTTAGTTAGAAATTAGGATTTCCGTAACTTACATGCATTATTTATCTTCAAATAAAGTTTCATTTTTGTTGGAAAGAATCATTATAAAAGAACTAAGTTTGTTTAAGAAAAGGCTGTGTACTGACTTGAAATGGCTTCCCCTTGCACACAGTCACCCATTTCTCCTTTCCCCCCCCCATCCCCCCATGTTATCCATTCAGGATAAACCATGAAGATACAGGGTGAGCTGCAGGAAACTCAGCACCTGAACCATGTTCACAGTCTCATAGATTTTAATGGGAGAAGAACTTAAAGATTTGCCCTGAGTGGAAGAAAAAGTTTCTGAGCCTAGAGGAGTATAGTCAATGAAGATAATGTAGAAACCTTAGCCTACAGTCGTAGATGGACAATACAGAACGTAGTGTAAGAATGGCAGAATGTATCTTCTTTCTCTATAACCACATTTTATGCTAGCGGTGATAGTAAGTGGATTAATAAAGATAAAAGTTATTCAGAACCTGCTACAGGTGTATTAGACATGAAACAAATTTTAAAAGAAGTAATATTTTATATAGTACCTTTGAAACATTGGAAAAGAATTATACACTCAAAGTTGATTTGTTTTCTCCTACTGTTTAGTTGACCTAATCCAAGATATCCATAGACCATATTGCTGTTACCCAAATGTAGTAATAGGTGTGCATTTGATGCTCATGTTGCACAATGTAGACTTTATTAGCCATGCTATAGTGGGGTTTCCTGCTCACACAGCCCAAGAGAAGGAAGCTACCCTAGAAATCAAGTACATCAGTAGCTTGGCTTTTGCTGTCCAATATGCAGATAGTTACTGTAGTGGTAGCAGGCTGTTGGTATGCACAAGATAATAGGGAGATGGAACAGCAGAATCAAGGCACCAGTTTCTTTTCCCTCAGTGTGTTCACAGAACTGGGATAAGGTTTGAGAAGTGTTCAACATTAACCCTGATGACAATGAAAACAGCGGTTAAACCCCCTCCCAAACATTATATTTTAAAATTGAGTGTCTAAATAAGAAATTAATTTGAAAATCCTGAATAATTTGCCTTAGCAGTTTTTTTTTTTAATTCACATACTATATAAAGAGGAAATACTGCTACAATACTGTGCGAGCTATTCCTAGATGATTGCTTTATTAGTCAACTCTGACATAAGTCACTCCGGTGAAAAGCGTGAGTCAGATAACTGCTGAATAGTTATTTTGCCTTGCAGATGAGCTTTTTAAAGGCTGTTCTTGATGTTTTGTAGAGTTCCATTGGTAGCTACAGCCTATGCTAGATTTCAGAGACAGTTTGTGACAATAAGCAGGAATGACAAAGACGAAGGATGAACATCAACCTTCAATGTCATATTTGAGAAGGAACTAAGGTGAGAGGTTGGCTACAAAGTAAGACTTAGTCTTGTCCTTCCAAAACCTCACATACCCTTGAACAACTTACCCTCTAAAAATAACCCTGTTTTCCCCACTGTCATCCTAAATTCAAACCAAATGTAGGACGTAAATGTTCTAATTGCCAGACATCCTCTCATACACAGGCTTCTTCTCTTCCCTGCCTGGCTGTCAGGCACAGCCCCCTGCTGCAATGCTCATTGGGTTGTTTTTAATTCAGCACTCTCAGCCAGGCTTGTGAGTCAGCCAGCTTCAATACAGCTTCATTTTCTTCCTTAGTTTTCCAGCTTTGGGGTGTTGGGTTTCTATCCCTAATTGGCTTCCAACAGGTTTGGAAAAATAAATACTGTAATCACAGTGTTAAGTTGGAGAGGGAAGAAAACTGAATGTTTAAAGGAATACTCTTTTCAGGTGTGATTTAAGTGCTGTGAAATTTAGATAGAGCAGAAAAAGTCTGGCTGAAAGCCGGGCAGCAAGGAGACTTGCCAACTCACAGATCAGCTAGAAGGAAAAAGAGGGAGGTGAAGATCAGAGAGGCAGGTAGAAAGACTAACTCAGTGGGGTGGGTCGGAGCAGTATTGTGTTACAGTTCAAGAAGAGCTTTTACTATAACTTGAAAGCTGAGACATTGAGGATGAACCTGGCAGACTTGCAGGTCCTCATTGCTCTGTTTGAACAGCAGCTCCCTCACTTAGCACACGTGTGCCACATCCAGGTCTGTCCCTCAACTGCACAAGGCATTCCTTCAGTGCAAGGCTGCAGGTCTTGCAGTCTTGCTGCTCTTCAGTTAAGTGACTGTCCTACTGACCTGCAGGGTGAAGAGCAGTGGAAGAGATCTGAGATGCTCTTTCAGTGAAGTAATGCAGGAGTGAAAACCATAAATAACTGTAGCTTCAATAATATATGCCAATACACTTTCTAATTTTCTTTTTTTTTTTTTTAAGTTGGTTCATTTTTGTTTTTGAATGCACCTAAAGTTATCTTTCCCTTTCCTTTGTCCTCTTATCTGCTTCTTTTTTCCCTTCCTTTATTATTGTCTCCTTTTCTATGCCTATGTTCTTTCCAATCTTTAAGTGTTCTTTTTTCTCTCTTTCTCATTTACCTTTCTCTGAGTTCTCTTCTAGCAGATGGTAGATGCTCCACCTTTACATGCTCTCCACTTCTGTCTGTTGGCTTGTACTGTGGTGTTTCTCACAATCTTTCTCTCAGGGATCCTGTGCCTCTCTGAGATCTCCCCTGGAAACTCTCTGCTCTTTATGTGAAGCAAGGGGATGGAACACACAGATAATGTTGCAAAGATGGAGATAAACTGCAAGTAAGGAGTAAGTCTGCAGACTTGTCTCTGAACCTGGTGATATAAAAAGACATGCAAGCAATCTTCATCCTGACAAATTTGCAGTCGAGTCAAATACAAATGAAAGACAGGCACCTAATGCTTTT
>VXAB01000925.1:1928-14428 GCA_013399175.1 Odontophorus gujanensis | reverse complement strand
CTGACAGAGTGACATATCACTTGACCTCGGTCGCGGCAGCTGTAGAACGAGACGGACAGCCAGGGGATGCCTTTCAGCACAGCTCCCTCGGGTAAAGCACCGGCAGACGCACAGCTTGGCTTCTTTCTTACTCCATCCACGAGCTTTAGATTGAAATTGGCTTTTGCATCGTTTCTTTTGGATTGATTAATTAATTAATTAACTATATTTATGCGTGACCGGGCGTGGCCGTTCCCGCTGTGCGCTCGCTGCCTCGGGACGAGGGGCCTCTCTCCCTGCAGTGGCGCCTCCTGGCCTGCAGGGGGCGCAGCGGCTCCGCTGCAGCCGCCCGTCCGGCACGGCCCCCGCCCGGCGTCCTCTCGTCCCCATCCCTTGCCTTTACACCTTCTTCTCTGCAGGCACGCGAGGTGCTGTGTCCCCGACCTGAGCTGGGGGCATTGCGAGCCCACGTCGGTTTTACTGACTCGTAGTTTTTAGAACCTCGCCTTTAGGCTTTACATTCATTTCTCGGTGATTGTTAGCCGTTCAGTTATTACAGCTGGACAGATCTTCAATCTAATCTATACTGACTGAATCACTGAGCAGCACTTGCACGTTTTGAGCGGTAAGGAAATTACAAAGTATATCCGAAAACACTTGCATGATAACACAGAATCACTGCTGTTGGAAGGAACATCTGGGGATCATCAAGTCTAACCTCCCTGCTAAAACAGGTTCCCTGCAGTAGGCTGCAGCTGTGTCATGGAACAGACCCAAAAAGGCACATCTGCACTGCACTTAGTGTTGTAATGTTTGCCTTGCTGAGCAATCAGCCAAGCCAAACTACTTCTTCTTGAGGGAGGGTTCTTGGGGTCAGTTTTTGATATATTTCTTGGTGCAAACTGTCTGGCTTTGACAGAATTTTCTTAATAACGTGTTTCTTCACAATGTGTTGCTTCTACATGTCTCTTTTTACAGTCTTCTGCATTTTATCCCTCTTTGACTTTAGCCTTCTTGCTGACAGCTGTTAGAACAAGATTCACCATCAATTTAAATGCACTTTATCTGCTGATCTTTCTTCCTAAAAAAAGGCATCTTTGTGCTTTACTGAAATCTCTAGATCTGTTAGGAAAGGTCCTTTGTCAAAAAGGCAAGAATTTCATTTGACATTTAGGAGAGTATAATCCTCTTTTTTGACTCATTTTATCACTTTGTCTACCTTTTAATCGCTGTTATCTTATTTTGTAAAAATTCAGGTACCCAGCCCAACGTGAGAATACCACATAACTTTCATAGTGCCTTTACTCCTATCTACATACAGAATGCCTTTATCTGGAAAAGGCAAATATCCTAGGAGTCTGTAAGAAGTAGGCTGTAGCTATTGCAGCTTGAATTTTGTGAGAGGTGACTTCCCTGGAGCCTGAGACACCTTCCTCCAGCTCAAAGGAGAGCCCAGACTTCCCTCTTTCTTAAAGGCTGGTACAATATCCAGGTACAGTCCTTCACCTTCTGTGTTTTAAAAATGCCAGGGTTACTGAGACTCTCTAGGCAGAGCGGCTCTATGTATCCAAATCTTAAACTAATGGTAGAATTAAAATAAACAAACAAACAAACAAACAAGAACAGTATTAAGCTGTGATACATCTTAAAAAAAAAAAGCCAACAAAGCAACAGGTGCTTGAGTTTCTGACCTATGTGCATGGAAGTAGAGGCAGAAACAATGCCTGAACTCACACTTTGTCCCTTGGCAAGGATGAGACTGTAGCACAGTCTTTAGAATTCTGAACTTAGTGTCCTACATGATTGCTGAAATTTAAAGAGTATTTGTTTGTTTGTTTGTTTTAACAACGCTGAAACAAATCCAGAATGTTGGAGAAGTGTGATTTTAATAATGGTCAGCAGCATGAGAGCTCCGCTTTCTACTTTGTGTGAAAAACTTCTCCTCAAAAGGAGCTCTGAGAAACCTCTGGTAATTTTATACCCTGTATTTTGCAACTTTATCCAATAGGACTTGACAACGAGGGCATTTGCTCACAGGATTTCCTTCAAGGCTAAGTGTTGAATTCTTGGCATTCCCAGAAGACTTATGTTGGATTGTATGAATTTAGCTCTTTGCCCGTGTAACTGTGGAAAGCTCTGCATGTGTCTGGATCTCCCGACTCTAGTCTGTCCATATTCAGTTTCTTAGATATGCCTATCTAATATCTTTGTAATCTGCTGAACTACAGCTTCGTGAAGCAGTCTGGGCCATCAGGTGCCAGAAATAGTTAATGGGTGGCTGCTGTGCAGTCAGAGGGCAATCACATATGGGTAGAGAGAAGGGGAATGTCTCCTGGGCATCCCTTGGCCAAGCGTGCTGATGAGTGCTTAAACTAAGTCAGTTTAAGCCAGAGACAACACAGATGAATTGGATGGTCTTCAGAACATGAAATTCAGTTCAGTAAGTGTTTCTCTTGTGATCTGGGACTCTATATGAAATAATGAGCAGGAAGAACCGTTTGGTTGTGCAGCTTTTAGCTCATGCCATTTCTAAAGGCTCTGAGAAGTAACATGGAATGCTGTGTACAATTCTGACCACAGCATTTCTGACGAAGTCTTCCCAATGCCTTTTACAGGGGTATGAAAGTAGTTCCCACTGGAGATGCATCAGCTGCTGTGTGCAAGAACTAGATGTGCTTTTTTCAAAAATGAGCCAAAACTGGAGAAAATGCTGAGATTTCATGTCCGTGTGACTGGGGGAAGGGAGAGGTGAAAATATGGGAAGAAATAAGAATGTTTCGTTTCTTTAAATTGGTTATGAGAGAGGCTACGGAGGTTGTCTGTAACTGCAAAAGCTTTTAAAAACTGGAGACTGTAAGATTTTGTCTTAGCATAATGGCAGACTAGATTTTTTAATAGAGCAGGAGGGATCATCAGATCTATATTAAATCAGATGAAACAATTTCATCTGACTCAACTTGAGCAGGTATGTTGTGTTCTGTCCCAGCGGACTGCAGAAGGTTAAGTGATAGCTTGTTTGCTGGCATTTGTATCTGGCAAATTCATCCTTGCTCATTAACATTCGAGGGAGAAAGGAAAATTGTTTGTAGGCAGACATCGTGCATAACCTGTGTTTTTGGCTTGGTCTGGGAAACTGTCTCCCTGACCTTTTAATTGGAAGCAATGTTTTAGATTTAGTATTATTAAAGATGTTTGCTCTTTAGAATAGCTTCTGTTTTTCTTGTTAGTACCCCTTACTCCCAAGTGGCATAAAGAGGTCGGTCTCTTCTGAGGAGAGGACCCAAGAGTGACCAAGACAAGATTTAGGGAGAAATCTTCCTTAGCAGTTGCAGTCAACCTTCAAGTATGTCCCTGCAGAGGGACGTAAAACCCAGCAGGACTCCCTTATCACATGGCATTAACTGATGTGGTGCTGTCATTTTCAGTACGTTTGACTTCTTGCCTCCAACCCCCATGCTGAGTTCTCATGTCCCTTTTTTCCCCAGGGTCATGTCTTACACGGAGTCCCCACTGTGGCTTTGCTCTGCTGGGTCAAGGGAAACATGAGGTGACAATTTTTGCCCTTTCCTATTAATAGTTAAAATTGTAGAAGGAGAAAGAAGAGGTCTGTATGGATTTTGTCTTCAAGACTGATTGTATAATTTCACAAGAACATGGAAAGACGGGCCCACTCCAAGGCTTTTGACTTCCCACATCTTTAAGAGAGGGACAGGACAGCAGGATGACATCTCAGAGGCTCTGTAGCTGTCCTGGGCTGACTGTTTTCTTCTGGAGAGCAAATGTGCAGTTCAGACAGTGCCTGGCAAAAGCTTCTTCTAGTTCTGCAGCAGCAGCACAAGAAATATTTCATGCATATAGAAGATCAAGGATCCATATAGACGGTTGTTTTCTGCAATGTTCTGTAAGTTTTGGGAGAAGTTATTAAGTTCTGTTTCTCTTTCTTTCTTTAAAACAAGACAGAGAGGGAAAGCCTGTGTTTTCTACCATTTCCCAAGAGGCTTTTTATCTGTTTAAACCAACTAGGGATTTTTCACATATTGACATAAGCATTCATTTGCTAATTTGCTGGACATTAAACTGCACAGCATTCTTGAATGAGACTGGAATACTTGGGTACTTAGTGCTGCTCAGACCCCGCATCATTCCCAGTACACATATGGTTTTCCTCCTCTATCTCCTAGATAAAAGTCACCGTTTGATCGCCTTAAGGAAAAGAATGAGTTAAATGGACCAATATTTTAGCCTTG
Source organism: Odontophorus gujanensis (assembly GCA_013399175.1). Classification (NCBI taxonomy): domain Eukaryota; kingdom Metazoa; phylum Chordata; class Aves; order Galliformes; family Odontophoridae; genus Odontophorus; species Odontophorus gujanensis. The sequence continues at coordinate 10,202 of VXAB01000925.1, read as the reverse complement.
GCTCTAAAACTGGGCCTTTTCAGAAACTCCTCAGCACCTGCAGCAGCTAGGTCATTTGCACATACATAAATAAATAAATTAACAATGAATAAATAATTTAATCCTGCCACACAATGCCACCTTGCAGATCTGATCCTTTGCTCCCAGTGAATTTGTCCATTCCTAATTCTTTTTGATAAAGTCCTCAGATACTTGCTGACTGTCAGTCTAATTTTCTTATTGTTTTCGCTTGATTAGTTCTGTATGACCTAAGGTCGCCCTTAAAATCCACATCTCTCGTGAAGACTCCGAAAGGCCTTCTTTTTTTTCAAAGGGATGGAAAGTGCCTGCCATTTCTCCGGACAAAAGCCTGGAAGGTTTTCAGTTATTAGCCTCCTGAAGCAGCCCTTTCGCTCACCCAAGCGCAAAAAAAACTCATTAGGGGGCACCTTTCTTTCTGCCTTCTTCATCTGATGCGTGTAGGGTTTACATGTTTCAAGATTTTCAGGTCTCAGATGAATTTGGGCAGCCTCCCTTTTAACCCTGCTGGACTGTGGTTATGCCCTGGGCAGACACTGGCTGTATCTCCATGCACTTAACCACCTGGAGATGCTTCATCCTTTCAGCAGCTGTTTTACACCCCTGCTGGTCTGCTGTTCTGTTGGGCATTTCTGCCCGACAGCACTGCCATACCTGTGGCTGCCTTTTAAGAAGAAAAACAACCCCAAAGTATACTGGCAGATATTACAGAAATGAATAGTTCTTGCTTACCTGTGATGTTCATTGAGAATATAATTGATACAATTATCCACAAAAGATATCATAATTGTCAAGAGAAGTAGGATCAAACTTTTTCAGAAAAGGGCTGCCTGGTCTCTTTGATGAGAGTTCTTTATTTTGCCTAGGACCTGAGCCTAAAGACGAGAAATACACAGGAGCAGAAGGAAAATAAGTAGGGCCAGCAAGAGAGCAGTGCCAGTGGAAGTTTTTCTGGGCAGATACTCTGTATCTTGCTCCTGCAACACTATTTCTCCTTGTCCTGTCCTGAAGAGCAGCTTCTCTTCCACTGAAGTTGATATATCACCCCCTAGGTTAAAACCTGGTTTGGAAAGCTCAGGTCTGTGGGTAAGGTCTCAGTTCCAAGCATGTGGATGACAGTTTTGCGACCACTAATGTTACTACTGCTTTTTTTCAGGCCCAAGAGAAATTCTCTTTCTTAGGTTGGAAACTTACATCATTGCAACCACTATTTATTTTTACCAGTTCCTCTGAAACTGACATGATACTGACACTTTACTTCCACCTCTTTTTTACCAATTCCTCCGGAATCTGAGGGAGATCAGCCCTCCATAAAATCAATCCAGCCAGGTGCATAAGGCTGGATCTGTGTGCAAATCCTTGCAGTTCAGTGCCACCAACTGCATCAGCCTTTCTGCTGGCATGAATTCTGACCAGCTGTTAGCTTGAGTTTAGTGTAAAATAGTGTGGAAGCTGAGTGATGGGGAGAAATTGTGTCAGCACGATACCAGGCAGTCTTGTTTTTAACTTTCTGCATCAATGTCCTTTCTGCCCAAGCCATTTTGAGGTTTTCAAGCTTTCTGAATAAAACTGACCCATTAATTAAAGAGAAGCTTGTAGCTTTAGATGAAATTAACTCCTCATCTCTCATTCAGAACACTGTGTACATTCTGTTGAAGAGATAAGGCATCTGACCTTGAAAATCCTGCTAAAAATAAGCTAGAACCGTGGTGAGTGGTGCTGTCCCTGGAGCTCCACTCACTGTCCTGGAGAAGGAAAGGAAGAGGGAGAAGGGAGAGCAAGAGGGAGAGGGAGAGGAGCTTCCATTGAAATCAGTGGCAAATTTCTCCTCTACTGTGCTTATAGTTTAAAATATGGGTTTTCTGATTTGGTGTGCAGGTGGTTCATACACAAAGTTCCTGTAACCCTTTGCTTCATTTTGGCCATGTGTAAGAATGGGAGGGGAGTACGATGGCTGCTGTTATACAGGCATCTGGGAGGTAAACCAGTGCCATAGAGGAGTGCAGCTTCTAAGTATGATATTTTGACAACCAGACTGTGGAAAAAAGTACACTGGCTTTCAGTGAACGGCTAATGGTTTTGTTTCCTCCAGTTGCTGGAGGGAAATAGTAAAAACACATTCTTCTCCACCTGAATTTCTTCCCACCTTCTAGCAATACATGCAACAAGTACAATAGAAACATCTGTCAGGAGGTAGCCACTGGAGTATGCTTAAACATTTGTCAGCTGTTTCAGTTCATTAGATTCACTTGCTACACCTTCAATCTGTGTAACAGATGCACAAAGAGAGAGCCATTTTTTTTTTTTATTTTAAGAGCAACAAGTCTTGCAGGCAAGATAGAAAATGGGGTTTATTTAGTTGGCTAAATAGCTGAAGACTGAATTGAACTTCTATGATTAAACATGGAGAAGTAAAGCTTCTCTGAAATACTGGAGTAGATAAGTAAGATTACTTGGCAGGCAGCAGTGAGGGTGGGATTCAGCTGGGGTGGGATTTTTCCCCTACCTATATATGTGAATCTGACCTACTGATCCTGTGTTCCCTCTTGATTCAGAAGGAGGAAGGAGACATGTTCCAAGGCAAACCAGCTCATTTTAAGGGAAAGTCTAAAATCGATCTGGTCAATCACCCCCTGGAAGGGCCTGTTTTTTCCTCTTGACTAGAAAAAGAGCTTAGAGTGGTTAGTTCACTCTTGCACCTCTACCTTTGAGACATTTAATGCTTGATTAAAGTCAGCTGCTCACAAGCTGTAGTACATCCTTCTATTAGCAAACCACTGAAATGTTTTTCCTTTATGGTATGACTTTGCTTTATGAGAAAATCAGTTTTCCAAGAACATGGATGAAAAAATCCCATTGGTCTCAGTCTGTCCTTCCTTTTTTTTTTAATCTGGTAAAGAATTAAACTTGCCAACGTCCTATCTGTGTATCAGTGGACGTAGAGGCATGCTATATCCTTACCTTCTAATAAGGCAATTTTTGATGAGGTGCTAAAAGGATCTTTGTGCTCTAGTAAATCATTGTCATTTTCCCATAATAACTTATCATCTTGGGTGTGGGTTGTTTTTTTTTTTGTTTCCAGTTATGGTGACCGGAAGACTCTCTGAAGAGCCTTTAAGAAGCCAGATGTTGGCAGCTGAATTTCAATCTATCCCAAATCTCCACAGCTTCCTGCTAGAAGAGGATGAAATTGACTGCTTTCTCTCTAAATTAATCTCAGTCTGAAAAGGTAAGTTAATTGCAAATCCATTTTGAAAAAAGAAAAAAAAAGCACAAAAAAATAATTTTTAAAACTGCTATAAATTAATGTAGAATATTCCTTTGAGAAGAATAACAGCCTTTATATTCTCCCAGTTGCCTATCCTTCTAGGTACATCATATATTTATTTCTCCTAAGTGTGCGTGTTCTTTGTATATTGTTTGTGGGTCATATTCAGTACTGTACATTGTTTTGTGGAGAGGTGGTAGAAGCCCTTTCTGAGAGCTTAAAGCAAAGCTGAAAATAGCACAGTTACTAACTATATGTAACATATGTTACGTGACTAAGAAAGCTAGCTGTCTGAAAAGGAGAGCCCAAATCACGCTATGGAGCAGCAAATAGTTTTGGAGAAGGTGAAATATTCAAGCTGCTTTGCTGCTGTGAGCCTCCTCACAGTGGAAGGGTGTTCCTTTGGCCTTGCAAAATTAGTTCTGATCACACATGTGAACACACATGTTGGAGGGTAGATTATTGTGCCTAGTTGTGTCATCTTTTCCTCTTGGAGGAACAGTTCATGCTCCCAGTATGGCAGGCCGCCGGGCCTGCTCTGCAGATGTTCTGTACATGACTTCACTTTCACCATCAGAGTAACTGAGTGTTTAAGGCCAAAGTAGGTTACTTATTTTCCATACATTCCTGCAAACATACGGCTGTGTAGATGAATTAGTGAACTGAACACGAGAAGCCACTGAAATAGGGATCGCTTGCCTGTTTGGTAAGGTCTCTGCTGATGCAGTTATATCCTGCCTCCTCCTTGTGTAAGCAGCTCTAGCTTCAGGGCTCTGCAGGGAGCTTTGCCCACTTGCAGGAGCTAAGGCTTTGGTCCAGAATATACACAAGTAGGAAAATAGCACGTTTGTTTCTTTGATTGTTGTAATGTACTGAGACTTTCTGCAGACAGTAATTTGTAACTAACTATAATCACTGATACCCTTAAGCAATATTTAATTGGTTTTCATGCATCTTAGCCATCTAACAGGTGTTTTTTTAGCTTTTCACGACAAAAATTATGCTTCTGGTCCTGTTCTATTTCCAGATACTTTCCCTCCTCCTCCATACATGTGATATATGCTGTCTCAGGTTCTCTGAAGGCCTGTGAAAATGTGTCATCTATGCTTGATGAATCTCATTGATCCCTGTTAGATTTTCTCTTTTTGAAAGTGAAATCAAGTGAGGTTTGTTTTGTAAGTTTGACTGTTGTTGTTCTTTCTACGGATCCCTGTCCTGAAAACCCAGCAGTGGATTTGGTAGTAAGGAATTGTTTTCATCCTTTATCCTTTGACAGCAAAATTCTGCACCCTAACATTCACTCAAAGCTATAGTGGCATCACTGTTGTAAGTCAGTAAGGTAGTACTGATGGACATTTTAGTTTTGGGGGAAAATGAACAAAACGACCAATCTTGTATCTTAGCCGTGAAAGACTGACCCTTACAGGCTGATCTCTGCGAATTCCTCTGGAATGGTACTAATGCAGTATATGTGGGAAGTTATGAGGCTCTAGCAAACCCACATTTAAGCAAAGAATCAGCACATTCGCTTAGAAAATGCTGAGAAAAACAAAACTGAATCCCATCAAACCGGCAGAGGTCCTGTATAAGGCTTGATGTGTATATAGGACACATCTAAAGGGGCTATAAGAAGGAAGGGGACAGAATCTTTAGGACAGCTTGCTGTGACATGACAAGAGGGAATGGTTTCACACTAAAAGAGAGTGGATTTAGATTGCACATAACGAAGAAGTGTTTTATGCTAAGGGCAATGGGGCATTGGCACAGGTTGCCCAGAGAGGCAATGGATGCCCCATCCCTGGAGACAGCGAAGGTCAGGCTGCAGGGGCTCTGAGCACCTGATGGAGCTGCAGGTGTCCCTGCTCATTGCAGGGAGTTGGACCACATGGCCTTTGAGGATCCCATAGACTTGCATGATTCTATGATTCTGTGATACTACTATTCACCTGGTACCCAAAGCACATACATGTCCAGAGGAGGAGTATGCTGGTGTGAAGACAGTAGTCCTTCTTCCCTGGATGGAGAAAGGACCCTGACTCTGTCACTGTCTGGTGCTCAACTTCATGCTTGCAATTCGAAATTTGAAATCTCCCATTTGACGTCCAAGCCTTAGTCACCTCACTCCTTCTTTCAGAGGGCCAACCAGAGCACACTGTTTCCTTTGAATTCAACAGAAGTGGTTTTGTAGGGGCAGAGTGATTATGAACATGCTCTCCCAAAGGAGAGGGCCCAGGCTTTAGCCTCAATGACTTCAAGCCTGAGTCTTCAGCTTTCTAGAAGGATGCCTAAGCCTAGGGGCTACAGAGGAGGAGCCACAGGCTGCTGAGCCAGAGTGAAGGCACTTCATGCCATAAGCTTGGCTGGCAGGGCTTGGTTTGAGATGCATCCTCCTCTAAATGAATGCACCCTTCAAGGGCTGACAGTGTGGGTCTGTGTTGTGGCTCACAGCTGAGCTCAGAGCCAGTGTGTGACTGAGAGTCTCCAAATAAAGGACCACAGTGTGAGTGGGTGTAACTCCTCCCACAGGCTCTGGGTTCAACCCTCAGCCTCCACAGCATTCACCAAACATGCAATGGCTGAGTCCCAAATCCCACCATGCATTCCCTGTTCCCTTGCAAGATGTCTTCAGTAAGGAAGGCTTTTATTATTGTTATATACTCATTTCGTAGAAGGGGACTGCAATTTTAAGTGTATTTATACTTAATAACAAATTGCCTTTAAACTTCTTTTTTTTTTTTCCAGAAAGAGTATTTATTTCAGCCCAATTAACTGTATTACTGCTGCAGAGATATACTGCATGCTTCCATTGCAGTAGTGTGAATGTTAAAAATGTTTCATAAATTCAACTGGATGTGGAATTCTGAGTAGGAATCTCGTAAGTTATTCCTCTTTCCTCATGTTTGATGTACGTGGCGTTGCTGTCTCTCACCTCTTTGATGAGCCTTGGCTTAACATGCAGTGCAGGGTGTGGGTAGGTGTCAGAGCTGTAACCTGTGTATGTATTAAAATGCAGCTCTTATATATCCTGCCAAAACTTTGTGTTCTAAGGGAAACGTGTGTTGTTTTCCTAGGACAGCCTTCATTCTCCAGTCCCTTACACAGCCCATAGGCTAGAAATAAATGTGATGATGTCAGAGGGGATGGACGCAGGAGGCGCATCTGTGAGCTCTGCTTCTGCAGCTCCGGCTCAGCAAACACACGCTGTCAGCTGGGACGTCTCCTTCCCACACACCGTCTGGCAAAGGAACTGCTGGTAAGTGTGCAGCTGCTCCAGCAGTGTGCCTGAGCCCAGGCTGCTGCAAGCACCGCAGGCAAGGAGGAGGTCCCCTCCTCGTGAAGGATGAACACCCACCCAGGCACTAATGAGCTCTCTCCAAATGAGGCAGCGGGGAAAGAAGCTCATCCGGGTAGGATGAGCTTTGCACCTGGGTGCTGCAGACCCTGTGCACTCCTCGTGTAAGTAGTGTGACCCTGATCAAATCACAGAGCCGCAGAATGACAGGGGTTGGAAGGGACCACAAGAGATCATCGAGTCCAACCCCCCTGTTAAAGCAGTTTCCCTGCAGTACGTTGCACAGGTAGGCGTCCTCTGTGCTTTAGGGGAGCAGGAGTGTGGTGGCAGGGAGCAGGGACACCAGGAGCCACAGACCGACCAGAGCTGTGCTGCTGTGGGACAAGGGGTCATAGCGGTACCCAAAGTCAAATAAAAGGAACACTCACCAGCTGGTGACAAAGCTATGCCCAAATTACTCTGTTTGCTTCCATGTGGGGACTGTGCTTTGTGGCACAGGCTGTGTCCAAGGGTGGGAAGCACACAGCATGGCACTGCAGCCATGGCTATGCACGAGGGCTGCTGCATAGCCACAGGAAGAAGGAAGCGCTCTGCTCCGTGCTGCGGGTGTACTCTGCTCACAAACCTGTCTGTCACAGTGAAGGAAGCACGACACCGGAACACTTCCTGCTGCTTGTTGGCCCGTTCCAAACGTCAGCTCTGATTGTAGGGCAGATGGATGCAAGCTACTTGTGTGTCTCTGTGACCTAACTGGTGGCACTTTATTCCCACAATAGCTCGAATAAACCCTTCCGATAAATTAATGAGCTGGAGGTGTTTTCAGCAACGCGACATTGCAGAGATGAGTGTAACCTCACCTGCTGCCCAGGTGAGTGACAGGTGTGTCAGCGTGAGATGCAGAGCACCCGGGGCCGCGGGTGGAGGTGAGCCCAGGGGCGGTGGGGGGCCAGGAGGCGCGTGTGCGGGGCTGCGGGCGGCTTATCGCCGGCTCATTGTGCAGCCGGAGGGGTTTATCCTCCACAGCCAAATGAAAACGGAGAGCACAAAAAGGAAAAAAACCATCCCGGATAGCAACGTTTGAGATACAAAGACTGTCACGGGCCAGTGCAAGTTGGCAAAATTGTATGTAAATGACGGCAGTTCTGTCCGTGGTGGCCCTCTGCTAATCCCAGAGAGAAAATCTACTTAGCCAGGGAAGTTCTGTCTGATTTGGTTAACAGTGCCCGAAATGAATCTATTAATAATTTATACGTCCAGGGAAACACTGTATTTTTAATGCTACAATCCCAACGGGGTGGTTGGGTGGGTGAGGGGGGTGTGGGAGAGGGGAGTCGCACCGGCTCAACGCTCGGAGCAGAACTCGCTCGGGGTCCCGCTCGCACGGTGCCCGGCGCTGCCGGGGCTGCGACACCGCCCGCGGGACTGCGGGCGCCCGGGGCTGCTCCCGCACAGCCCTTCCCAGCTCCTCTGCGGCGGCGCTTCGGACGGGAGACGCGCGCTGCGCGTTGCGACCCCTGTCTTTCCGTCCGTCCGTCCGTCCGCTTGCCTGCGCGCAGAGGCGCGGGCGGTTCACTGCTCGCGGTTATCCTGCGGCGCGCCTGGCTCTCAGCCCCGCACCGGGACGTGGGGGAAGGAGTGCGGGGTGGGAACCCGCGGGAGGGCCGCTCCGCCCCACCCCGACCCGCCCCGCTCCGGG
>VXAB01000923.1:34253-86229 GCA_013399175.1 Odontophorus gujanensis | reverse complement strand
CATCTTTTTATTTTTCTTGCTCTATCTCTCATTCTGTCTTTCTTCTCTCTTCTCCAGTACTTAGGAATAAATGAGAAGAGGAAGATGCATTACCACAGAGATAATCTGTGATAGGTAAAAGGAGCACAAACCATAGGGGAAGTATGGGGTTTCTCTTACACATGCAACATTAAAGGCCAGTTAAATGCTGTTTAATGGACTATGGTGATAGTTTCACTCATATTTTTATTTGCTTTTGACAAAATATAAAACTGAAGACGTGAAGGTTGCAGGGTGAATTCTCTTCTTGACTAAGGACATATAAATCCATTGACTTCCAACCTACTTCTTCTGCTTCAGACCATTATAATTAAGAATAGAATGGAATTGAAAAGATTTATATTCAGGAGGGAGGTAGTGCTTTTTAACGCTTAGTTTCTGAGGGGGAGATTTCCCACAGTAATGGGAGACAGACAGTAGGCATTCAACTCTCATTGACCTTGGCTGAAATCTGGATATTTAGACACACTTTCTGCATTTGAACCTCCCCTTTCACCCAGGGTGATCAATGTCTGTTTGTATAAGTTACTCTATACCTGACTTTCTAACTCTGCAACAGACTTGTATGACCTTCAGCTAGTCACTGCATCTTTGCAATCCACATTTTCCCTTCTATAAAAGGATGGTTGTCAGTCTGTTCTCATTGTGTGCCAGCACCACCCCAGAACTATTGTGGTGAGCAGTAGTTGTTACTGATCATCTCACTGGCTTCTGTGGGCCACAACTCATTACAGTCACCTCATATTCCCAAGCATGTGGAGGCGTGCAACCTGCCAGGCTGGCCCTTTGGTGTGGCAAGGCTTGATTATATTCAGATTTGTCGATTTTCTTCAAGTCTTTCACCCTATAATAACATAAAACATAAGATAGATGTTCATTATTATTAATTAAGTATAGAGTGCTTCAGGCCCTAAATGTTTTATCTAACTGGGATTTACAACTCTGATATTTGCAAGCCTTCTCTCTAGTAAGTCTGAAGGGAAACTGGAGGCTGAGGTGAGCTTCCCTCAAAGAGTTAATTTTGCAAGCAATGTGGTTTGCAAGAATTCAGTTTAATTTTTTGTAATTTTTGCCAGCCAGGATGTTTTCTTTCCTGCCTCCTTTCTTCCCCCATCTTCTCCACCATTCCCCCTCCTCCCTTCCCCCCTTCCCCTTCTTCCCTCCAACCCTGATTCATATGGAGTTGAGAAAAGAGACAGCTGGGAAGGATTTGAGCAGAGAGGTAGGATATGTATCTGAAAGTAATTTGAATAGTTTGTGAACCATGATGTCCATTGGTTTGTAACACCTGGCTGTGTCAGCTGTGTCAAGTTATGTCATGTTGTGGAGCTCAGTTTGACTGATGCGGCTGGATGGGACCAGGCTCAAGCTGACATTGCAACAACCCAGGAAAACTGGCAATTTTCTGTGAGTGCATCTGAAAAACAAGGAATTCTTTGTGAATCCAGACAGGCAAAGATTTCTGCCTTAGTCTGAGTTGGAGAGAAGCAGCAGCACACACTGGCAGATTCTTTGCGCTCCTAACTGGTTGCATAGGGCATTACCAGACACTCTGATATGGGGCTGTGTTTTAGCCCCTGGCCAGCAGACTACCCTGAGCAAGTACAGGAAGTGGAGGTCAAAACCTAATCCTAGGGCAATGAAGTTGCATTCAGAGAAGCTCCGCGATTTCTCGTTGCTGTTTTTACCCCAGCATTTCTCAGCTGATTTTAGTGGGACCTGCAGTTCTTTACAGAAGCAGAAGGTACACCTCAATAGACAGCACTTAAAAATAAGTAAACAAATTCAGTCTCATCTATTCCAAATAGAGAACTCCATTTTCATGGAGAGGTACATTTTTAATAGAAAGGAAAACTTAATACATGTTCCTGACCCTGGGATAGCATCCAGTAGACCACATTATGGTGTAAGAGGATTAAACCTGATTTGAAGCAGCTCTTGTAGGAGCTGTGGAGTTCCTCCCTATCAGAAGAATTAACTGCTCTAAACCTCTATTTAGTAGAGTTTTCTAGAAAGTCTGATACTTTCTGAAGAAAGACAGAGTGCTCTTAACATGTAATTTCCTATTGTACTCTAATACAAGGGGTGCTGAAAAGAGTGATGATAATAAGTTGGAAAAAGCCCATCTGTGTACTGGTGTTTCCATTTCTCTATCTGCAAAAAGTCAAATGGTTACTACCACCAGGATAACAGAGAAAATTATGAAGTTTAGATTTTTTACTAGTAAGCCTGATTCCATGAGATGTACTGAAATTATCCCTCTACAGCAAAGTAATATGTAATTCAAGACTCCCAAAGAAAGCAAACAAACAAACAAACAAAGCAAAACAAAACAAACATGACAAGCAGTAAATATCTCATAATAGAAGCCTGCCGTATATTATATATTTCTAAAAAACAGACTGCAGACAGGGCTGTCACTCTTCCTCTTTAGATCTACAACATACCTGAAAATGCACAAGAAAGAGAGGAATAGAACATACTGTAGCTGTTTATAGCTGCCTTCAAGCTCCTGGTCATTAGAGAAAGAAAAAAAAGGGAGGCAATAATAGGAAAATATATCTTCAATGCAAATTTTTATTTTAAATATGCTTTTTCCACAAGTAAAACAAAATGACTGCATTTTTCTGATGCTGTTAATGCCAGTTTTGTCTGAGTCCTACAGAAACACAGCATTTAAAGAACAAGATCCTCTGTAATTAAATAACTCATGTAAAATCAATGTATCTACAATTTTTTAATCTTCTATGATTTGATATATATATTTGATATGTATATAAATATATATGTATTCTACTGTTTGATCTATGCTTCTTTTAAGAAGAAGAAGAGTGTTTTCATTTGTTAGTACCTTTTCCCCGTGCAAAATCTCCAAGAACAAAGATTTCAACATCTGTAGGTAAATCTGATTTCACTATCATGTGTCCTTCAGTTCTGAGTCAATCTCCCTGATAATCTCTCTAAAGCTGCCAGTTCCTGTTGGTAAGGTAAAGGAAAGATGAGCTCACTCAGGCAGGCTGAGGATGGAGCCAAATCATGAAGAAGCCTTAAGAAAATGTTTTCTTTAGCCAGTATGTGGCTCTGATAGAGCAAATTGCTTAAACATGTGCTTAACTTGAAATACATCGTATATCTTTGAGCACTTAACTATGCACCAGCTTAAAGTTAAGCGCATTTTCTAGTGTCTGTATGAAAGATACATGAAAAGGGAGGAAGGGCACTGATGTGTAGTTGAGATAGACATTTCTAATGAGCCATTAGATCTCAACTAGTGCTGGAAACTTTTTCCTTCCTGTGAAGCTTAAGGATTTATGTGAAGATTTTTTTTCTCTTAGTAATTAATTCAGACCCCAACAGCGTGAAGATGGAAAGAAAAGGACCCTATTAAGACTTGATATTAAGTTAATAGCAGGTGACAGTGACTTCATCAAAAGCCCTGTGCAAAACATCAAGTAGATGGAAATTTCAGTTCTGGTACATTACTCAGCTGAGTATCATCAGACCTGCTTATTAGGGTCACAAAGATTATTTGTACATTATAAAAAAGAACTGTCCATCAAAATCAGTTAGGAAAAAAAAAAAAATAGAAAGACATTGCTTTCCATTTCAGATTCTACTATTGGATTCAACTAGAGGATGATCAAACCAATAGGGGGATGTTTTCCTAGTCCTGCTAATGAAACTAACCTTCCTTTTAGGGTTCACATCCATTAAAGGATGCCTCTTGTGTGAGGGATTCAGATTCTGAATGCTGACCATCTTGTGTACACTGTCTGCTTGTGTGCACTTGCAGTAAGGCAAAAATGAGCAGCTGGGAAATAGCATTGCTGAGAATCATAAGAAGAAATACAAAGGGCTCAAGCAGATATCTAAAGCAGACAGGAAATTTGCCTTTACTTTGACATATTCATTCTTTTAGACTGACAGGTAGGAACAGTGACTTAGAAAAAACATTCAGGATTTTTTTAAAGACTTAAAGGGAATTCTTCAGCGTTCTTAAACAAAACTGGAAATAATGTAGGGCTTGCATTTGGTAATCTCAAGCTACTTTGCAAATATAGTTGTTCTACAATCAGTTATTATTTCATTAAACTCAACAAGTGTAATGCTCTGCTGTTGCCGTTACTGCTCCGTGGGCACAGGCACACCTGAGTGCAGCTTAGTGCTCATCTCCGATCCTCTTCTGGGCAGAACACTGTCTTGGGTGTACCTCCTCATCCTCACAGACATTTTGGAAGGAGTACACTCAACTCGGGACAAGTTTTTTTTGCTTTTGACACCAAACCATACAAACAACATACTGTGCAATAATTTTCTACCTTTGTTTCTTTTTGTCTGTTTGTTTGTTTGTTTTCCCTGTGGTGCACAGCTGTTGTCATCTCACAAAGTCTGTAGTCTGTGGCAGTGTTCTGGCCTTCTCTTTTTTGATCTCAACTATGATTCAGAATTTTTGAGAAAATTTCTTCTTGGAGAAGGAATGTTCTCATCTGTGTTTCTGTGCTGATTCACACCACAAGGTCCTGTGCTCATTGCTAAGTTCTGGATACTCCTATGGAAGCATTTTGTCCTGCTAAGTGTCATTTTTGATATCTTCACATACTATAGCTTCTTCTGATTCTTGCAGATTGATTATTGCTGAAAGACAGGCTCTATCGACTTCTGATCTGATATCTGATAATGCTGTTCCTATGTTTTGACCTCTGCATGTACTGTACTGCAAAGTGAACACAGAAAATGTTATAGGACTCTTTTAAATATGGCATATCTTTATCTCTATCGTGCTGCTGCCCTTCTGTGTCACACAGAAGCCAATAGGACAGTTCAGATTAATGTAGTAATTATGTGGTTATTAAAAACAGTAATCATCAAGGAATTATCCAGTGCTGTAAAAATCCCATAGACAGAAAATATATGAACATTTTTAAATTGAGCATTACAATTGTCTGCATATGCAAGAAGCAAAATGACATAAAGAATTTTTAAGATCCCAAGGAAGTGCTCTGAACATGTTAAGAGAAAATAGTCTCCTCAATCAGGATGGTAGTAAGCATTGTGCAAAAAACCAGATCCTGATTCGTCCTCTTGAAGGATGTTGGTGGCTAAACAGTAGCTATTAATGAAGAGCACCAATTTATAGCACATTTGCTGGGTAGACTTGCACAAAATTGGGGCCATCTGAGGAGTTTATTCATCCTTGCATAGTTCCTTCATTTCCAATTTCTGAGCCTGTTTTAATTTGTTATCAAAGTAATCGCTCGCTCCAGCTGGAGTCAGCGCTGTGTTTTGTTGTCTATGGGCCTGGCAGACTGTTCACTTTGAATAGCATTCTGTAAAGATCACCTGTTCTGCATCTGTGATGATTTTCCAGGTGCCAGGAGGTACTGTTTTCAGATGAGAAACAGCAAAAGGAATATGCAGACGATGCGGTTCTGCAGCTTTTCAGATCTGCATGGGTTTCATCAGCAACAAGCAACAGACAAAGGGAAAAGAGAAACAACCACAGTGAGTTAAGAAACAAAGCAATGCAGCAAAATAATCTAGTTCTTCCTGAACAACGTGGTAATGTTAACTCAGCCATTTCTCAGACAAGCTGAGTTCTGAAAAGAGCTACATGGTCTCTATTGCCGTATATTTAAATATGTATGAATTTCATACATTTCTCCATAATTATAGATATTTGTATGCATGGAATACCTGTGCAAAACAAACCTGTTTACCAGTGAGTTTTAAATTTAATTTAGACCTAGCACAGGTCCAATTATGAATTAGTAGAGTGAAATCTTCAAAACAGAGGAAATAAAAAAACCACCACCATTCATGATCTAGTACATGCTTGAACCAGAAGGGTACTCTATGAAGAACCTCTACCCAAAGATTGCCAGCGCCAGCCAAATGGCAGAGAGGATGACTCCCAGCTCTCAAGAGAGGAGTGATGTCATTTACCCTCCAAAACAGGGAATGGGTTAGCAGTGACCTCAGCTATTATTAGAAGGTGAGAAGGCATGTTCACCTTGAAATATATCTTATCTGCATGATGATCAGTGGTGATGCTTGAGGAGAGAGTTGTAGAATCATAGAATCCCTGGAGTTGGAAGATACATTTGAAGGTCATCTAGTCCAACTCCTCTGCAAAGAACAGGGATATGCATAGCTAGATCAGATTGCCCAGGGCCTAATCCAGCCTCACCTTGAAAGTCTCCAGGGACGAAGCATCCACCACATCTCTGGGCAACTTGTTCCAGTGCCTCATCACCCTCACCATAGAAGCTCTGCATAAACACAGCATCTCAGTAAAGGACTGCATGGTGATCAATGTTTGGAGTAGCTGGGCCTGTTCAGAGATTGAGGCTGAGGAGGACAAGCTCCAGAACCACTGAGACTAGCTGCAGTTAATTTTACACGCTCTATTTCTCAGACTCTAACCATACAAGAGTTTAAGCCCTACTGAGCAGAATGTCATAGGAAAGTCTTCCTGCACATTATCAGAATAAAACCTTTTACAGACAGACAGTTCCGTTCCAGAGATTATGTCATATCTTAGAGTGTGTATTGCAGTTCTAAGCTGGGGAATTTTATCAAGTAGGTCTGACTCTTGTTCCTCCATTATGTTGTTTCCACAGATTGCTGGAAATTTAGATTAGATGGGATTAGGAATGTTGACATGGAAGCATATCTGAAACTGTTTCAGAGGACAGAGAAGATCCAGGGGAAGATGCAGGAGTTTACCCAAAATTTTAGAAATGCTGAGGTGGATTCACATTTGTTTGATATTATTTGTTCAGATTTTGAAAAGTGATGAATGGAAAAAAGATTGAAACTTCCTGGTGGTTCAGCTTCATATGGCTCCACAGAGTAGGTTTTGACCAAGAGACAGAAGGTAGATGGGGCCTGTGACCTTACTTATGAACTACCATTATACTTCCAGATTTCAGAAAGCTGCTGTCTGTGAAGTAAGAGTTTTCTCATTAACAGGAGCATGAATGCAGGGGAGCAGCTCTGTCTCTGAACAACTGGCAGATGGAAAATTCAAGTATGGCCAGCAGCTCATGGCCCAGCCTGAGGTGGGACAGGACACATCTCCATCCTGTTTCCCCCCAGCTCTCCCCAAAGCCACCCTGACCAGACACAGTACAGAGCAAAGGCCCTAGAAAGAGATCACATGCATACCTCCAGGAACTCAGTGGAGTTCAGTCATAAAAGACTGGAAAAGCGAAGTAACAAATCTGAGTATGCTTCTAATGGTAGAGATTAATTTATCCACAACTCTCATGATGAGATTAGTCAGGCTTGTATTGCAGCACCTAAAGATCTATATTGTGCTAGATCCCACAACCTTACTGAATGTACAGATGTGCCTGCACTTAACAAAAAGGAGATATTTTTCAAGCTTTGTTTAGCAGGGGAGAACAAAAGTAAGAGCACTCAAGTTTAACAGTGCTATGTAAACCATGACTGGGTTCCTCTGTCTTCTAATACTGAACTCTATTCAATTTGTGATACCCACAATGGATATGGGTACCAATGATGAGGAAAAAGGTGGAACAAATGGGATTTTTTACATGGTTAAAATGAGTATACTTGGTCTGTAAACCTCACGTAACTTGCAAGTTGTGCTGCTTTTATCTTTGGACTAATTGCTCTCTGGTCATTTGTTTTCTGAAAGCCATAAGGCAGGCATTATTCCTACTGTGAAGATTGCATAACTGTTCATAAAAAAAAAGTTATTACAGAAACTAGTAAGATGAGATAATGAATGGCAGAGCTACAGGCTTTAAAAAAAGGTAAAAATATTGTGCAATATATCATTCGATATGAGTGCTTGAAAAAACCACTTATAGTACATACTGGGAATGCAATTATACTTTTGTAATGGTGTATGAGATGGTTAAGGACTGCTTCATATACACGTGATAAGTGGAAGGGAAAAGTAATTCACAAATGGAACAGCCAAGACTGAGTTTCCAGGTCTGTCCTTATACCTGAAGATAAAGGTCAGAAAAGAGAAGAGTTATCAGCTGGTACACACCATGAACAATGTTTTTCCGTGTAAAGGTCTGCTGTATCAACTCTCAGACACCTCCTTAAGGGATTATTTCTTCTGTTTCTGTTGCTTTTTTTTTTTTTTCCCCCCAACCTATCATTTAAACCAAAATCATGTTTTTTCAAGATGAGAGCTGCTCAATTGGCATGCTGGTCTTTTCAGATTCTTCTTACCTCTCTCATCACTCGTTCTGTGTTTCTTTTAGCAAAGCCTTATTCCCCACCCTCAGCTCTGTGACAGCACCAGTGGGATCTGTCTTACGTCTTCTCCTCTTCTCCCTTTAAATTCAGGTCTTTTCTCTGCACTGAGAGCTCATAGCATTTTCTCTCCCTCCTATCTCCACAGTTGGCCATTGAGAACAGAGGTGAAGAAGATATATAATACATAAATAACTTATAATACTAACTGTGACTATGCCCTTCCAACCTGACCTGAGATCACAATATTTTCTTGAATACTGCAGTTTAAGCAACACTTTAAATTTGTTTCTTACTCTCTTTCCTCTCTACAAAAGAAAACAAAACAGAACAAAACCTAGAATTAAATAGGTTGGTATATATTATTTCTTACTATTGCTCAGTCAAAATAAAGTTTCCCATTTTGAAATTGACTGTGCTATGTAAATTCAGAAATCACTCATTTAAGAAGCACCAAAATGCTTAAATTTGATAAGATGAAGTGCTTCATTTCAAGTGAAATCTGGTATAATCTATAATTACATAACACTCCTGATTTCAATGCAACTGTTTTTTTCTGATAAGAAGTAATTCTGTTGAAAATGCCTTGCCCAGCTCCTGACTGCATTAGAAAATCACCAAGATAATCCATACGCTTGCTGGCAATTATATCTGAAGCAGTAAGAAATGACCAGGCATTGAGCCTGAAGTGCTGTTACCACCAGAAATAATTTTTGCAGGTTAAATTTGAGACACTTTAAGAAGATAGCATGGCAGAAGTTGGCACTATTTTCATCCATACTGTGCAAGTTCTGTGGTTTGATAGAAGACTTCAATTTCCAGGGCTGTCATTTCAGCACCATTCATGAGTTTCAGATTCATTAAAGTATTTTAACAGGTACCACAACTGTCTCTGAACACAATCCAATGAAGAGCTGAAAAGACATGCTTTGGTGAATTCAGCCAGGCATCATGATATGTTGGTAGCATATTTAGTCAGAAGCAGAAAATCGACTTCCTTCCCCTTGAAGTAAACACACACTATGTACACTTGTGATTGTAGCAAATTAAAGTCCTAATAGTGCCTGCCGGGTGGGCTTGTGAACTTGTAACCCTGTTGTTTATTTATCCATCTCCTACAACTCTCAATTTCTATCTGCTCTTTTATTTTCAGGGAGCTTTACTCATCTTCCTCCTTCCTACTCCTCTTGCTGGGAGGCATCATTTTTTCCCACTCTCTGTGTGCTTATTGTGCTTATTCTTTTATTTTATTAGAACCTGTTTCTCTTTTCTTTTTTCTTTTTTTTTCTTTGGTGTTTTTTTTTTTTTTTTTTCCTCCTTTGTGGTCTTGTGTATTTTAGCATGTAAAATTAATTCAATTTAGAAATAGAAACTTTTTTTTTTTTTTTTTTTTGTAACCCAACATGAACTTTAGTCTTAAAGGGATTGGAAAACAAGTCATTTCTTTTTTTTCTGCTTTCTCTTCATTCAGAGTGCAGAGAAGTTAACTTGACTGTTAAAAATAAATAGGTTCTTCTCAAACTTTGTCTGAGAAGGAATATTTCTGATGGGTCTTCCAAGAGAAAAAGCACTTATCACTACTTCAAACTGGACAAAACCAGAAAGTAGAATGAAAATCTGAAATAGTCTGATATTTTGGATCAGAATGATTCCAATAAGTCTGTTGAGCATGATTATATCATGTTAT
Organism: Odontophorus gujanensis; assembly: GCA_013399175.1. NCBI lineage: Eukaryota > Metazoa > Chordata > Aves > Galliformes > Odontophoridae > Odontophorus > Odontophorus gujanensis. The sequence goes on along the minus strand of VXAB01000923.1, from coordinate 76,265 downwards.
GTAATCATATTGAGCATGATTATAAGGTAGTTGATACTGAACTTCAATGTTTGTGGACATAAGTCATTAAACAAGAACATGATCAACTTGAGCGTACAGACCTTAACCTCAGAATTGCAATTATTCTCAAAAGAAAATGTGTTCTCTGAAACTACAAGGAGACACTAATAGGCGATGAGTGAACACATCTGAGGTGAAGTGTGTATGTAGGCTAAGCAAGTACCTCTACTAACCTCTATTTCTTCATGATACTCAAGAAGAGGAAAGTAAATTGCACAAAGCAATTTGTGGATTTTTTGTCTCGCATCAGTGTCAGAGTCACTGGTGCCAACTCTTTCCACCAAACCGAAGGAAAAAATGTGTGTGGAGACTTTATGGAGTGAAAGGTGATATCAACACATAGAATAGCATTAATCTTCCCTTAAGCTAAACTGGGAACCAGATTGTGTGAGGATAGAGGAAACACTGCCTAATCTTCCATGCTGAGAGACTGTGAGTCTCCTCTGCAACAGTGCTAAATGCTCTGACTTTCTGAAGCTTCCAGAACTGATATGAACAATTGTTATTCTTAATGATATTGGCTTAAATCAAAGCATGCAATGCCAACAGTGTTGAGTGTTTGAGTGGTTTTCTTTTTTTTTTTTCTTCTGTGCAAGCCACAGATATGCAGTGTTCCTGACTGAACTCCCGAGCAAAGGGTTAAACAAAGGTAGCTGTGCATGGGAAGATCTTTTGTGTGTAATGATTGTGGATCATCTGTGATTAAGGGCAAGTGTGGGGAGAGAAAATCACAGTTCCTTTCCAATTTTATGATAAAACTAATTTTATTCTTACACCTGCTATCTCTCCCTCCTACTAGGTCTCCACTCCCTAGGCAGAAAGCTAGCAGTACTCATAAATGCCTCTTAAAATAAGAATTTCTGTTCCATTAAACATATGAAAAATATGTTGCACTGAATACAGTTGGTTTGGGAAATCTGTTTTATCTATTCTAACCAATTGTCCATAAGAACTGCAGCTGCCACAAGTGGCAAGGCATCTATTTTCTACTGCAACGTTTGGGAACTGTGATTTCCTTCCAGAACACAGAGGCTGGAGATGTCCAATACGTTGCTCCTAGGTCAGCAACTGCCACATGGCAAATTCAGAATCTGGCTTGGTAAGCCTTCTGTTAACTGGAAAATGGCTTTAGGTTGCCAAGACAGCAGGACCTGGCCAAGTTTTCCGAGTGCTTACAGAGAGTCACTGCAAATTTGAGGAGACAGTTCACAGAGATGTTAGATCTGAAAGGTTCTGGCATTTTGGAGACAAAAAATTATGATGTCCATGGCCATGTCTCTGTCAGGACCAAACAAAGAAATTATTCCAGACAACTTTTAGTGTCAAGGTGTGACTTTCTGATATTTTCTAATCTTCTTAAAATGTATTCTCTCTGTGTTCTTATTATATTCTTTCCACACGTTGGGTCACTTTGGAAAACAGGTTTAATATTAGTTTTCTTTCAGATGTAGAGATGGCTCACAGCTATACAATCTAGATACAGTACATAGGTGCTGCATCACACCAGCAGAAATGAAATTGCCCCGTGTTTTTCCTGAGCAATACTCAGTATGTTTTAATATTTGCAAAGTGCTTTGGATACAAAAAGGAGATCTAGATCTCTGTAACAGATGTGTGCGCTGTGCAATTCCAAATCCAGCTCAGAGTCCTGGTGAATTACCAGTTCTAATTCTGGGAAACTTTTGATTCATCCTTGCAAACAGAATGCAGCAGATTTGTTGTGTTTTGACAGAACAATATAGCTCAACAGAAAGCTAGTTACAGTGCACGTTTCTCAAACAGTGAGACTGAAATGAAACATTAAAATCTATCATTTACAGTTTTTAAACAATAATTGAGAATATTTGGTCAACTCTACTCTGTTGATGACACTGAAAATTATTTCAGACAATATCCTTCTTGTGAAAATGTTTCCATTTTAATGTATTTCCAGTGTAAAGAATTTCCTAAGTTGCTGAGGACCTCTTAAAGTCCTTTTCACTAAGAAGGAATACCATGGTTCAAGAAATTTGAGTGTCCTCCAAAGTCATCAAATTACACCTAGGTAAAAAAACACAATGAGAATTATCCTTCTGTCTTTGTTCTTCTGCAGTCATAAGTAATCATTCCAAATTTGTTCTCTTTAAAAAACTAGATCAAGAGCTAGCCTCACCTTACAAGCTTGCTCAGCCTCACCTTCCACAAGCTTCCAGGTGAAAAAAACATAAGCATTCTATTCATTTACAAATTACTAATCAAATCCCATGTGGAACTCTTTTAATTACATTCCTGTCAGTTTTCTCAGAGAATCATAGAATCCTAACATGGCCTGGATTGAAAAGGACATCAAAGATCATCCAGTTTCAACACCTCTGGGTGGGCAGGGTTGCCATCTACTAGACCAGGCTGCCCAGAGTCACATCCAGCCTTGTCTTGAATACCTCCAGGGATGGGGCATCCACAACGTCTCTGGGCAGACTGTTCCAGTGTGTCACCTGATCTGAGTGATCTGATCTGAGTGAAAGATTTCCTCCTAACATCTAACCTAAATCTCCCATCTTAGTTTAAAACCATTCTCCCTTGTCCTAGCATCTAACCTAAATCTCCCATCTTAGTTTAAAAACATTCTCCCTTGTCCTATCACTGTCAACCTGTATAAACAGTCGTTCTCTCTCCTGTTAATACACGCCCTTCAAGTGCTGAAAGGCCACAATTAGGTCTCTCCAGAGCTTTCTCTTATCCAAGCTAAACAAGCCAAGTTCCCTCAACTTTTCCTCAAAGGAGAGATGCTCCAGCCCTCTGATCATTTTAGTGGCCTCTAGACCTGTTCCAAGAGTTCTGTATCTTTCTTGTACTGGGGGCCCCAGGCCTGGACACAGTACTTCAGATGGGGGCTCACAAGAGCTGAGTAGAGGGGGATAATCACCTCCCTCTCCCTGCTAGACACCCCTTTTTTAATTGAACCCTCTAGACTGCAAGTACACACTGTTGACTCATGTTCAGCTTCTCGTCCACCAGGACCCCCAAGTCCTTTTCCACAGGGCTGCTCTGCAGGAGTTCTTCCCCTAGTCTGTATAAATACTCGTGATTTTCCCAGCCCAAGTGCAGCACCTTGCACTTGGCCTTGCTGAATGTCATTAGGTTCACTTCTCCAGCCTGTCCAGGTCCCTCTGAATGGCTTCATTTCCCTCCAATGTATCGACTGTGCCACTCAGTTTGCTGCCGTCTGCAAACTTGCTGAGGATGCGTTTGATTCCATTGTCTACGTCATTAATGAAGATGTTGAAGAGCACTGGCCCAAAAAGTGACCCTTGGGGGACACCACTTGTGACCAGCCTCAACCCAGACATAGAACCACTGATCAGAACTCTTTGGCTGTGATTAGCCAACCAGTTCTTAATCCATCAAACAGAGGAAGCCATACCAAGGCCATGTGTACCTCCTCAACACTTTGACACTCTCATCAGGCATTTTGGTAATGATCAGGACTTTTTTCTCAGCATCTCATAGAAAAGTTTATCGCAAATAAGGAAAGATGTAGGGTTTCTTCTTTTAAAGTTAGATATGGGAGCCATTAACTGGGGAATACCATCCCCAACGTGTCCGTTTTTACAATTGCGAGCTTAAGAGCTTTTCTACTCATAAATAAGAATTGATTCAATTTGAGACAGTTACAGCTGACATACTGCTGTATCCATCATCACATGTTACGCTATGCAAGACCTGAGAAAGACATATCAGAGGAAGCTGCTTACCATCACCTTCAGAGCAATCCAGTATGAGGCGTTTGTATAAAATGCTTCCAATCTTAAGAATTCCTTGCCAAAGAGTATTCTGGATTTTATAATTTTAAAAATTTTCAGAAACTTACTGGAAAAAAAAAGTCCAGGTAGTTTCTGGAAGAAAAATCCAATAAGTGTTATTAGATGAAAGCTGCAGAGGAAATTGCAAGAGGCTAGGGAAGTGCTTTGAGAAAGTACAAATATATGCCTGCTTTATTTATTTTTCCCTAGGTACTGCTAAGTTTCTAGTTACCAAATAACACCCTATTATCCTATTCTGGCATTGTCTATCACCTGACACAGAGCTAGATAGATCTTTATGTTCATGTTGTCTAGGCATATGTGTACAATCAGTGCTTACATGCAAAGTCATTGCTTGTTTCTTACTTTTGCTTCTATTCCAGATTTGTGGGCCACTCCTAGACATTTCTCCTAGCAGACTCCTTTCCACATCAGCTGCTTCATTCAGGCTTATGCAGATGTCCTGATCATCACATCAAGCTGCATAGCCCAACCCAGAGCTGCAGCAACAGCAGCAGGACTTCATGGAAAACACCTGCGCACTTAAATACCTCTGTAAGTCTTACACAGGACCAGGACGGTGTTTCTTCAAGCTTCCTGAGCAGCCTTGAGAAGTCTGATCTCTGAAATACTCTTCAGAGCCTGACTTCCATTCCCGCCTCCCTGCACAGTCTCCTTGCTTTGAGACATGCAGCAAAAATATGCTTTTAGCAGCAGTGGATTACATTGTCACCTGCACCTGCTCTGCTCCATTGGCTGATGTCTTGTGAGGCAGAAGCCAAGGCCATTGCTTTCCCACCTGCTTGAGGGAGAAGGGGAATAGCAGAGAATAATGTCTGCTAACTCCTAATACCTCTTAACATCGATTCAAGGTCTGAGCTGTGCAAGGGGAGGGCTGGTAGATCCTTCTCAATTTGAGTCTGGGCAGGGATATATTGTAATCACACTCTAACCTGCTAAGAGTAACCAGTCAATTCTGTTTTAAGTAGACAGTCATTCAGTTATCATAAATTTAGTTGTAACCTTTGGGGGAAAAAAAGAAAACAAATCTCTAAGACCAAGTAGGATCTAAACCACTGAGGCTTTTAGGGAAATTAAGAAACAAAACATCAACTTGAATTGAAAATGGCAACCATCCAGTAGGTGGTTTTGGACTGTCCTTTACATTTCATACTACAGAAAAGCTGAAAATTCACTATGAAAATGCAGCTTCTTCAATTCTTTGCCAGAGGATTTTCTTTCCACAATATTTGTCAAACACTTTTTTGTTTCTGCAAAGGGGTTAAAGTTTTCTGCTCTCCATTCAATCGCAGAGGTTTATGAAATAGAGGGATCATAGGAAGGAAAGATGGGAGAAATCTATTAGGTTATTTTGTGCATCCCTTTGCCAAGGCAGGATTGCTCCCTGGAGTATATTCCAGAGTGCTTTGTCTAGTCCAGTATTAAACGACTCAAGAAACTAGGCTTTCACCACTTCCCTTGGGAGACTACTCTGCAGTCTAATAGCCCTCACTGCTAGGAAAGGCTTTTTTCCCCTAGCTGTCAGCCTTTTCTTTCCTTAAATTCATCTCATTTGTCCTAGTTATAGTCTCTTTGAGTAACTTAAAATTCCTTTTCTTGCTTAAAGTTTAAATTCTTTGAATACCAGACAGTACTAAGCATATTCCTTCCATATTTAGCTGTGTTAAAGGATCTCTTAAAGCTATAATGTGATGGTGGTGACAGCAGAGAGGTTGCTTCTACACTTCACAGGGTGAACTGTGCCTGGCCTGACTTTCAGCAAATTCCATTCACCTTAATTTTATTCCCATTCAAATTAGTAGTTTTCTCATTAATTTTAACTGAGTCAAGATGGATACTGTATTTTCTAATTTTATGTTGAAGATAACACAATACTCAAAGAATTCAAGATATTTCAAGAAGAGATTCAACTGTATCCTCAATTTCTGTCTTTCCTTGTCAGAAACAACCATTCAGTAACAACAACTAAAAAGCAACAAACCCAAACCCAAGGAAAAGTTTGGCCTTCCCTTTTACTATTATTATTATTGTTATTATTTTCAGTTTTCTTCATAGCATTTTGTTTTTCTGAAGTAGCTCATAAAAAGAAATAAATGCAGTGTCTCATAAAAGTCTATGGATGCTTTGTTAAGAATTTCAGAATTCACTGAGACTCTGAAATAGACACTCATATGGAAGGAGAAAGTATTATAACCTTTCCTCCTGAGGAATGCAGCAAAGGAAGAAGCCATGCAGGGAAAACTATTTTAAATATGCTTTAGGGTGAAATTCATGCACCATGTAATTTCTTTTAAAACTCTGTATTGGTGGTCCTCTGCACAGGGGTAAATATTGCCCCAAGGCCTGGTCTAAGAGGGTAAGTAAATTACGTTGATTTAACCAACAACAGCTCTGAAACAGATACATTTAAAATTACACAAAGTCTTCTGTTGACATTCATGGAATTAGTAGTGTCAAGTTACGTTAAGCAGACTTTTAACACTCCTTTAAGCTGAAAATATGAATCTTGCAGAATTTTGCACCTCTTGTGATCTAAGCCTTGAGTTACATGTATATGACTTCCCCTAGTTCACAATTTTGAGAATAGGAAAGATCTCTTATCTCACATCACCTGAAAGCAAATGTCACATGTGAGTTTAATAAAAAGAAGCTTTATGAAAGCTTTCATGACCAGAATCTTCACACTTCTCAGTGTTTTATTTTGTTTTTCCTTTGTAAAAAAAGCCTGAGCAGTGTATCGCATTTCAGGTTTACAGGAAGCTCTTGATTCTCATTTTGCTTAGCCTGTATATATCCAGAGTCATTTTATATGCTCCAATCTCATATACAGAGAGACTAAAAAACATTCTTAGGTCATTTATTCCATAAATGAAACTATAGTTTTTCCTAGTTTTCTTTTGGTTCCGTTTTCTATGGAGTAGTCAAGGATTTATTCAAAATCATGTGATCCCTAAAATAATCATTATTCCCTATATTATGGCTAGTATTATATCCCGTGCACTTTCACTTACGGGCATGTCTGTCAAAGGGACCATTTTTCAGCCTCACAGCTCCCATGGCTCTGTCACTTTCTTACTTACAGAGGCCCAAAATGGAAACTATTTTTCTTTTCATTATGAGCTGTCACTTTTTCATCTTGGCACTGCGATGATAGACTTCCATTCATCTTCTATATTACCTTTCCTGAAGCCTCTGACACAGACTGACACAATGCAAAATGCAAGAGATCTCGAAGCATACGTTGACAATTTCTCTGAAAGGTACTTGCTTGTCTTGGGTTATTGTTTTAAATATATATTGAAAAATTCCAAGCTGTATGGTACATTGGAACTATTAGCAGGGGACTCTCTGTTTATTATGAACATTACAAAGAAATGATCTCACATCCAGAATAAGAACTGCTGGATTTGGCATGGAGTAATGACAAGCAGAATAGCAAAAAATAGTATGCTGCAAATGTAGGGAGATAAGAGGAATGTGGTCAGCAAGCCTTCACGTGATAATGTGCTTTGTAACAAAGAAGTCATCATCACGGAGTGAGTCCAGTGGAAACACAAGGAAGTGCCTGCTTAAACTGCAGTTGAGTGACTGAGTTATCTGAGAAAAGGGAATGATTTCAACCAACCTTGGAGGAGGAAAATCAGGCACCCATTCACATTCAGTGAGACTACATGAAACCAGAGGACAATCTTTCTCATCATCTGGGCTGCATTTTTCATCAGGATTTCAGAACAACCTGTATGAAAGACAATGCAGGGACTCATAGTAGTATTGATGCTGTAGGATACACATACTTTCTGCATGACAACCTTGAAACCCATAAAAACAAATGAAGAAACAAAGAAACAAAAACTAAAAACAGGGTATGGGCCACACAGGGGGATAAATTATCTAGAGATTAAAGCCATCCAGAATAATGATGAACGTCAAAAACTATCAGCTACCTATCCCAGTGGAGCTGTATTGTAGTATCTAGTTTGGTTCATAATTTTTTTTTTTACCACATTAATGAAAGAATCATTAAGATCATGTGGAACTTGGATGATTTGAAAATCATTAGGTATCTTTGCATGTTTATAAGCAGTCCGGAGAAGTCAATGAAAGGCATGCTCAAAATGTTAAATGAAACAGTCCCAAATAGAACACCTGGGTTCAGATCCTCTTGTTGGCTACACGACATGACTGAAAAGTTACTTTCTGGATTAAAACAGAAACTCTCCAGCTTTCTCAGAGATTAAACCAAGCAGTGATCTGGGAGGAGAGCGTGAAGAGCCCAGTGCCTCTAAGCAGTGCAGTCAGGACTGTTCCTGGTTTGGTCTGCCTGACCTACACGATTAAACTTTGCGCTCTCAGACAGTGAGACATGTTTTCTTACTACAGTTTGGGGAACATAACATTCACCTTAATTTTATAATAATATAAAATCTTAATATTATAATAACATATAATCTCAGTTTCATGCTATAAATGCACCACTCTAATGGTCTGCAACAGTATTTCAGATACGTTATATTTGAAACAAAACATAAATATACAAATGCAAATTATGAATTGGAGATACTGGTATACCACTGAGGCCCAGAGAAGACTTACAAATAGTGAGGACATGTCCCTTAGGTATTAGAGGGATACTTTTGTTCAGCGTAGAAATAAATCATTGATGTATACTTGTGGAAACCAGGGATCATGATCTAAGGCGTAAATCTTCTGCAAAATAGAACGCCCATGGAACATTACATTGTCAGTTGATTTAAACTGTCTACTCATATCTCTATGCTTCTGAAACTTTTTAAAAGTACAAAAGTACTGAAAAGCAATAATCTAACATATGTACTTCTCAAGATAAAATCAAATATACTTTTCTTAACAGATACTTATCTGCTTGTTCTTAAAAATCTCCGGTGATGGAGGCTCCACAACTTTACTAAGCAATCAAAAGTGATGTTTCAGTGTATCTTCCACTAGAAAATGTAATCTTGCTGAAACTTAAGCCTATTATTTCTAGTCAATGGGTACGGAGAACAGAGCTTTTCTTTCTGCTTTGCTACAGCTTTTTCATTTACTTGGATACTGTTATCATGCTCCTCTCAATCACCTTCAATTTTAATCCAAACAACTCTGAAACTTTTTAGTCTTTCCTCATATGCCATATTTTCTAGACCTCTGGTCATTCTTGCTGCTGACACTTGGACTTTCTCCAGTAGTCTTACAATATTCTTGAGAATGGTATTTCAACACAGGCAACATAGCACCAAGTTAAATAAAATTATGACTTCCTGTGTCTTTCAGACTATATGAATATTTGGTAAACTTTAACATGAATACATGAGTGAATGATTCTGTTAATTCATCCTTGTTTTAAGATCTCATGGCTAATAAAATATGAACAGGTATTTCGCCCTTCAGAGACCCAAACTGAAACTTTTAGTTTGTTAATATTCTAATTAATTGCAGATAATTTGCTGTCAGACAAAGTTATGTATACCAGTTCCTGTCTTCCACAGATTTCTTCCCAAGATGAGCAGGCCAATACATTAGCATACTTGTTATTATACTGAATAATTTACTTGGTTTTATTCAATTTTTCTAGATGTCATTATTACTCTCTATTAATCACCAAATATTAATCTACACTTTACAAAGGATAGGTTACAAGTAGATAACTGCATCTTAAAGCTGTAAAATAGGGTAAAAGATGGTGAATAGAGGACAAAGAACAGCAGCTGCAAATTCCAGAGCTATCAGGAATTTCACAGAATGTTCTGCATGTGAATGAAGATGTGTAACATACCTCTCAGAAAGAATTAAATAAATTTGAAATTTTTTTTGATCTTGGAAAGAACATGCATTTTAAAAATGATTCACTTCAGAGAAGAATTTTAAAACTTTGGGGAGAACTTTTGGAATCCTTGAAACAGAGCTGAGGCAAAAATGTATGAGTGGTTGGAATCGTTTCACAGAGTTCAATGAATCTCCGATGGGAGATGAGATTCCAGTAGAAATCAAAGACTGGAAAGTGAGACAAGAGTCCTAGAGCACTCTGACCTAAACGTAGAAAAAAGACATTAAAATTTATCAAGATAAAATGTAATAATAATAAAAAAAGAGCGAGGCAAAAATTTGAGTTTTGGAGTGAAAACAAGAAAATGACATAAACTGAAATAGATGAACAGAAAAAAGGGAAAAAAATCTGTATAAAATTCTGAAAAAAATGATGAGACTTTGTGAAAGGAATCCTAAAGGTCTATATGGACTATTTGAGGAAAATTAGGAGTAAACTGTGTTCAGGTTTTTGGAAAGAGCTGTTTTATTTGTAAAGATCAAAAATGTTTTCCTTAAGTTTTTAGACAAGAACTGAAAATACCTGAAAGGAAGGCAGTGTGTCTGTTCTGCAAAGAACTCCTGGGAACTGTGGGGGTTGAGCAGAAAATGAATTGTTCTTGCTTATACTATTTGCAGGTTAATGGAGCTCCTGAAGTTGTGACAAATGATTTTGTGAAAACTTAGTTACATTGACTGTGGATAATATTTACTCTCCAGTCATGGAATCATAGACTGGCTTGGGTTGGAAGGGTTCTCAAAGAACATCAAGTTTCAACCCGGCAGACTGGGCTGCCAACCACTACGTCAGGCACTAGATCAGGCTGTCTGGGTCCCTAAGAAGTCATGTCTTCTGGTATAGTTCTATATGAACTACATATGACAATTTAATCTAATTTTATAAAGTAACAATTTTATTATTTTTGGAAATAAGAAAGTCTTAGTAGGAAGCACTGCACAGGTAGCAATGAAACATTTACCTGGGAGATAGCAAAGCAGAGAAGGCATTTGGCCTGGAAGTTCACAAAAGGCAAAAGCAGTCACATTTACTTCACTAACGGGACAACATCTATTAGGTCTTTGGGAAGTCTGTAGCAAACTGCAGTCAAAGCAGGCTAATGTTCCAAGGATTTACTAATGTTCCCAGCCAAGTTTTGCAGACTGCATCAAAAACTGACATGTAGACAACCTATTGACTATAAACAATACAGGCAATTCAGAGCCACTAATCCACATGAGCTCCAGGCACATTATTGATTATCACGTATAGATCCTCAGACTATCTTATAAGACTGTTAGTTTACACTGTTGAAACTCATACTTTGGGTTTTGAAAGAGCCTGACATAAGAGTTTCCTAGTTTTGACCTTTCAAAAGGAAACTCTGTTAAATAAGTATAGAAAATATGCAGACTATATATTGACTTCCTGGAGACACAGAACATTTTTGGAAGACAGATGTGAAATTCTACTTTATCTTCCCTTATCCAACTCACTTTTATTAGAGTTGATTAAATTTTGATTAAATGTGAGTGCTGTATGGCTTCTTTGTATAGCTGCATTAACACATGAACTGACAATTGCATTCTACTTTGACATGCACCTTAAAAATCAATTAAAGCATGAGAAAGAAAAGGTAATAAATGCTATTATAAGAACTTCATTTCTAGATGAACTGAAAAGTTGCCAAGTTTAAGATGAATCTTAATATCAGCTTGATTTTGACCACTGGTTTCGAATAGAAATGATAATGGCTTTTGTGTTTTCAACCTGTAACTCCTCAGGACTTCTTTTTTATTTTTTTAGTGGTACATAAATAGAACTTCCGTTTTTCTACATCCCTCTATCTGATTGATTTTTCCAATTTGCTGAAATATCACTTGGTAATTACTTCATACATTTGACTTCTGTTGTGCCTGAGAACTCCCAGATTTCCATAAACCAACTCATATCTTTCCCGTACCTTCTGAGTAAAGCCATGGTCCCAGCAGACTCCATACTTCAGCTTTGCAGTCAACAACCTGTATTAGACATTGACCTGAATCAGGCCAATAGTTATTCTGTACCATATGACATGATGCATAATTCCATAAAACTGTGGGTTTTTGGCTGGGGAGCAGCTGCTGCTTGAGGGTTTCTGGGTGCCTGTTGGTGGCAGATGAAATCATGTATTGCAACTGGGTCGATGGTTGCAAGGCAGTTGTATTTATTGCTGTGTGTCAGTTGACAAGTATCAAGTAATTGCATTGCACGTATATTGTTATCATGGCCTTTTTTGCCATTGTCATTTTCTGTCCATCTGGTTTCCACTTCTCCCTCATTCCACTTTGGAGTGAAGGTTAACAAATAGCCATGTGGTGCTGAGCTGTTGCTCACAACAGTCCTTGTGGCACCCAACATGGAACTCAAAGGGTTGATATAGTACCAGACCTGAACACAACACATTAATCGGAATTATTAGAAGTGTTACAATAATTTAGTAGTGTTATTTTTTCTATTTATGGATAACTTTCACATTTTTTTCATAGAATTGTATTACTTGCTATATGCTATCCCTATTGCTCTGTTTATCATTTTGGGGAAGTGGACTGAGATTACCATTTTTCTGTATGGTATAATAGTGGTCAGGAAGCTAGTCTGGTATTTTCAGTTGATATTGCAACCATCTATGCATTACAGAAAATGTGTCGTGGATGCTAATAATAATTTAAGTATTTACCTTGTTTCCACGGGAAGTGGGAGTGAGAATGTGTGAAAGAAATGAGAGTGTTCAAATTAGCCTGCTACAATTGCTGTGCCTACTGTATTTGTTTCAAGTTTTACTTTTGGTTAAACAATTGTTGTGAATATCCAATTCACAACAAATTCCAAGGAATACCCAGGGGGTATCCCTTGAGGCAGGATAGTTATGGCTGGCAGGAAATGTGGGATGCTATGAGCAGGTACCTAGTACAGGGGGCACTTACATGTGCCTTAGCACATCTTCCAGAAGGATCTGCTCCATGATCTTCTCAGGTTAAAATGTGAGGCTCATCAGCCTGCAGTTCTTCAGGCCTTCCCTTTTCTCTTTCTTAAAAATGGGAGTGCTGTTTCCCTTTCTTCATTCACAGGGTACTTTGCCTGACAACTGTGACTTTTCAAAAATGATGGAAGATGGCTTGGTGTTCAGATCAGCCATTTCCTTCAGGACCCTGTGGCACATATTGTCTGGCCCCATAGACTTGTTACATTCAGTCTCATAATGTGATCTTAGGCTTGTTGTATTCTAATAGTGGGAGGGATTTTGCTCCCCCAGTCCTCACTACATGGTTCAGGGATGAGAGAGGTATGGGAAGTCTAACTACCAGCGAAGACTGAGGCGAACAAGAGGGAATGGCCACAAGTTGCGCCAAGGAAGATTTAGATTAGACTTGAGGAAAAACTTTTTCTCTGAAAGAGTGGTCAGGCACTGGAATGGCCTGCCTAGGGAGGTGGTTGAGGCACCATCCCTAGTGCTGTTCAAGAAGCGTTTAGATGAGGTGCTAAGGGATTTAGTTTAGTAGCTTAGTGGGTAGGGATGGTGATAGGAGGATGATTGGACTAGATGATCTTGTAGGTCCTTTCCAACCTAATGTATCTATGAATCTATGAATCTATGAAGAACTTGTTGAGTACATCACCCTTCTCAATATGCATTGAATCCTGTTCTCTCTTCCTAAATATTAGAGGGAGTACAATATCCTGCCTCTTCTGACCAATGTCAGTGTAGAATTCCTTATTATTTTTCACATTTCTCAGGAAGTTAAGTTCCATCTGAACTTTGGTTTTCCTAATCCTATATGTTTGGATGATATTCCTGTATTCTTCCCAAGCCATGTATTCTTGCTTCTACTGTCCATAATTTTGTTCTTTTCCCTCACAAAGTCCTTGCTCAGCCATGTCAGTTTCATGCCTCACAGAATCACAGAATCACAGAATTGTAGGAGTTGGAAAGGACCTCTAGACATCATCGAGTCCAACCCCCCTGCCAAAGCAGCTCCCTAGACCATGTTGCACAGGTAGGCGTCCAGATGGGTCTTGAATGTCTCCAGAGAAGGAGACTCCACCACCTCCCTGGGCAGCCTGTGCCAGTGCTCTGACATCCCTACTGCAGAGAAGTTCCCCTACACATTTGTGCAGAACTTCCTATGCTTCAGTTTGTGGCTATTTCCCCTTGTCCTGTTGCCACACACTGCAGAGAAGAGTCCAGCCTTGTGCCTTTGCCTCCTGCTCCTGAGGTATTTATAGACGTGAATCAGATCTCCTCTGACTCTTCTTTTTTTGAGGCTGAACATCCCCAGATCTCTCAGCCTTTCCTCATAAGGGAGGTGTTCCATGTCCTTTATCATCTTTGTAGCCCTCTGCTGAACTCTTCCCAGGAGATCCCTGTCTTTCTCGTACCATGAAGCCCAGAACTGGACACAGTACTCCAGGTGAGGCCTCACCAAGGCAGAGTAGAGGGGGAGGATCACCTCCTTTGACCTGCTGGCCATGCTCTTCTTAAAGCACCCCAGGATCCCATTGACCTTCTTGGCCACCAGGGCACACTGCTGGCTCATGGCCAGCCTGTCATTCACCAGAACACCCAGGTCAGTCTCTTCATAGCTCCTCGCCAGCAGGTCATCTCTCAGTTTGTACTGGTGCATGCAGCTATTGCTCCCTAGGTGCAAGACTCTACACTTGCCCTTGTTAGACCTCATCTGGTTATACCTCTTCTGCTTCATTTCTTATGCAGTAGAATGGAGAGCTTTTTTGCACTCAGAAAGGAGTTGCCAACTCCATTCTTTTCCTGTGTGTTTCAGGACAGCTTCCCAGGGATTCCCATCTAATAATTCCTTCAAATGTTGTAATTTTACCCTCCTGAGTTTCTCTTTGCCAAGCCTGTCTTCCTCAAGATCATGAACTCAGCAAGTTATTACTGCAGCCTAGTCTGCCTTTTATCTTAATCTCTTTAATGATTACCATGCTGGGGAGCACCAGGTCCAAAAACACTTCACCTCTGGTCTGTCCAATAATTGGACCAGGAAGCTATCCTCAACATACTCCAAGAGTCATCTGGATTACTTGCAGCTCACTGCTGTTTTTTCAGCAGATACCCAGGAGGGTGAAATCTCTCCATCAAAGTGAGAACCTGCAGGCTCTCCTTGATCAGATGGCCTGTAATAGACCCCAACCACCTGATGTCCTCTGTTGGTCTGGTCCCTAATTTTGACTTCCAAGTTCTTAGCCTCATCAAGGCTGTTTTTCAAAGGCAGCTCCTCATAGTCTATCAATTTCTTAAAGAAAAATATAACTCCTCCACACCTTCTACCTTGCTTACATCTTCTAAAAGACCTGTAGCCTCCAGACATAGTATTCCATTTGTGCAGTTCATTCTAGACTTGGGAAATAGTTATTTAGAATGTTAGATTCTTTTAAAATTCAATTTTGATAGAAATTACCTCCCAAAGTGCCTTAACTTCTTGTAAGAGTGAAATTATTGGTGATTTTGTTTTCTTGGGTTCTTTTCTTTGCAGAAGGTAGATAGTTTTGTTTCTTTTCAGGGAGATACGTAGTTATTTATGTTGGGTGAAGCAGCCCCTTACCAGCCGTTGAGGCCAAGGAAGCCCGTGGCATGGCACTCATCAATGAAGACTAGGGCATCATATTTCTAGGTCAGCTGGCAGATCTCCCACAGGGGCACAATGTCACCATCCATGGAGAAGGCGCCATTGGTGGCCACCAGTCATAAGTGGTGTTTCTGTGGGAGAGAACCACATGCTACAGAGACATCACCTTAGGTCTGGTGGTTGAGATTCAGCCGTTGCCTCACCTGCTATACAGTATGGGTACAACGAACCAAGACAGAGTTGCAAACTAGATGTTAGTTGTAGAAACCATCTACTTTCCCACATTGCCTGCCCATCAAAAAGGACGCCTCCACAGCTCTATGACTCTCTTGTTCTCTACAATGACTTGAAAGGAGGTTGTAGAGAAGTGGATCAGCCTCTTCTCCCAGGTAGCAATGATAGGACAAGAGATAACAGACTCAAGCTGCACCAAAGGAGATACAGGTTGGATATTAGGAAAAATTTCTTATCAGAAAGAATGGAGCTGCAGTGGCACAGGCTGCCCAGGGAGGTGGTGGAGTCACCGTCTCTGGAGGTGTTCCAGGACCAAGTGGATGTGGCACTGAGTATGTGGTCAGTGGGCATGGTGGGGATGTGCTGGAGGTTGGACGAGGTGATCTTAGGGGTCTTTTCCAACCTTGCTGATTCTATGACTCTGTGACTCTATGTTTCTGGTTAATGAAGACATCAAAATCAAAGTAATCATTTTCTCATGCCATTTTTGATACTTTATTACAGGATACTGAACTCTATCTACCTAAATAATTTTGCTTTGCTGCAACAATGTACACAGGGTACTGAGGAAGGTGGAAGATGACAACAGAGAATGTTTTTTGAGCAAGGAATTTCCATGATTATTGCTACTGTTCATTTACAGTCTTACCTCTGTCTCAGGAGAAAGAAAGAATATTGCAGTTGTTGACCAGACAGCACAAAACTACACCAGTTCTTATTTCGCAGAATTTTGAGTATGCGAGAGCATAAATCTAAGTTTGATCTAACGTTTGCTTGCAATTGGGAAATCCATCCTCTATTGCAGACTATAGAAAACCTGATGCAAAAATCAGCCCCTGTAAACCTCATTCATTTTCACTCACTGTTCCTGAATTAAGTAATATAATATAAAATTGGATCTTTCTTCTAAAGAAAAAAAGTGATATTTGATCTCTATTCATTCAAAATTATAAAATTGATTCTTTTTTACAATTAGTGTGACTGTATAGGAGAAGCTACACCAGCTGACAGCATAGGTAGCAATGCACATTGTAAAGGAAAAGCTTATTTCCCCTTCCTCTATGATCACGTGATTATTTAAAATAATACATGTGGAAGTGAACTAGTTTTCTTCAAGACACAAAGGAAAGAGGGTGGAGAAATGACTTTTGCATCAAACCATCGGCCCAAGGGATAAGGCAGGAAACCAAACACAGAACAAGATCATAGGATACCTTGGAAAGACCAACAGAACCTGTGCTCCAAGCAGTCAAGAAATTGAAGCTGACATAAAGTCAGTTAAATAAAGTGCAGAGCTCATCTGCTGTCTGCAGCAAAGAGTAGTTGCTGCTGTATTTCTACTTCTAAATAAATCTATGCTTGTAACACAGAAATAGAAACAACCACAAAGAGTATCCTGTCACTGTAAATAAAACTCACTGCTTCACACAGGGGGCTGTGTTTATATCATGGAAACCCTCAGGTCAGCTTCAGTTGATGTACCAGTGTAGCAGTATAAAAATTGCAGAAAGGCAAGCATATTATTCATACAGTCAGATTCATAGAATGGCTTGGGTAGGAAGGGACCATTAAGATCATTCAATTGTAGTTCCCCTACCAGGGGTAGGTTCACCAGCCTATGATCAGGCTGCCCAGGACCCCTTTGATCATCTTTGTGTCCCTCCTCTGGACTCATTCCAACATATCCAGATGGGGCCTCAACAAGGGCATAGTAGAGGGAAAAAATCATCTACCTCTCCCTTATGGTCACCCCTCTTCTGATGCGGCCTTCTTCGTACCATTGGCCTTCCTGGTGTAGGAGTGCACTGATGACTCATGTCTGGCTTTTCATCCACCAGAACCCCCAAATCCTTTTTGTTGTTAACTTTGAAGGAAAGGTATATATATTGTCTTGCCAGCCACAATATCTCCAACATGTTTAAATAGCAATCCTGTTTATTTCTCACCACTGTCAAACTTCCCTAAGGAACTCAGTCTAGTGAGCATTGTTAGAGGATATAGAAAACTGTATGATAATCAAGTTTTATAATATTGTAGACCTCTACATTTTTATTATTTTATAATTGCATTAGCGCTCACTTTTGTAGATCTCTGTACATGTCCAAGATGGGAAGCTATATGGAAAAATATATATATATATTTTCATTTGCTAAATTCTGGAAGGAGAGGATCCAACTCAATTAACATCCGTTATTTATGTATGAAAAAATAGAGGGGAATTTAGTCAAGACAGCTGGTAGAAGTTACAGAGAAGACAATGTAGCTAAACAGGCTTTCAGTTAAAGATGGAATGAAGAACTCTTCAAAATTCATATCAAGTATGTTGGTTAGCTCCACACTGAATATAAAAAGAATACAGATGGGACACCTTCAGATAAATATACTTACTTACACTTTAGAGACACGTATTTAATCAGATGAATCCTATCCGTTTTTACTCAGAGCTAGATGTTGAGGCTTCTTCTCTTTACAGTTCAACCTGACTGGCTCTCTGGAAGTGCCTAGTTCCATTTCTTTTGACTATAAAAATAGCTTCACTAATGGTTATGGCATATCACCTATGCCTCAGTCTCTGATATTTAAATTTAACCAAGATGCAATACCTTCTCAGTAATCTAAATCAGACTTGAAAAAAGATGAAAGAAAAAAAGTTCAGTGAAGTTTTTTCTACTCTTCATGCAAGGTTGATACCAATGTGAACTAATTTTTGAAAGAAAGGTCATTTGCTGTCTGTTTAAAGTAGATGTATTATTCAGGTTATCTGAAACATAATGGATCAGCCACCATTGATCACAGGCACATATATAGATGTGGTTTGTACAAAGCAAAGTGATGCTGAAGAAGCATCAACATTCATGTCAATGTGCTATGATGGTTCTGCCAATATACCTCAGTGAAATTATTTTTGTTTGTCTGTTTTTGTTCGATTGCTTTTCTTCTTTTCCTGCACTCAGAAAGAAAGGAGTTTTGGGGATAAGCAGACTTCTTTGCCTGACTGCGGACCAAAAGAGAGTATACAAAACAGGGCTTACAGTCTGTAAGGGTGATAATTGCTTATAGAACTGCTAGAGCATAGCATCATTTCAGACTAGTCCACCTGAGAAATTTAACTTCAAGAAACCTGAAGAGTGACTGAAATAAATTAGGAGATTTGAAAGATTCAGAATTGCATCAAGCCTAGATGAGCAAAAGGAAGTGAATCAGATAAAAACATTAATACACACATGGTGACGGATGAGGCAGATGACATTTTATGCTCCTTTAAACTGACTGATGAAGATCAGGCAAATTAGAAATAGCTGTGGACAAGTTCAAATATGTCTTCTAGTGTGCACTGAAAGGGAATTTTAAGGAGAGGATGTGTGGCACATACATGAAAAAGATAAAAGGGTCTTTGCAAGAAACTACTATGATGCCTTTGAAAAATTTACTGAGACATTTGTGGCTCTGAAAAGAGAGATAAGTAATAACATGTAAGGTCTAACAACAAGAACAAAGATAAAGATTTTTGAACAAAGGGTGTGAAATTTACAACTAAACATAGAAATCCTTTGCAAAAAGTAGTTTGTGAGAAGTTGTCAGAAAATTGCAAACTGTTTTAGAAAACTGTAAAGCATTTCAACAGAATACCTGGTCCAAACAGTACTATCTGCAAAGAAAGCTGTATAATTGGAGGAAGTGTGATGTTATGTGTCCTAGAACCTAACAGAGGTTGTTACATAGTATGAGGGGAAAAATAAAAAAAGACCTTATTGAAATGACACTTTTATTACTGTTGGCTATCTTTATAGATGGATAGAGAGGGAAGAAGTGTTCTAGTGACTTTCGTTGATCAGCCTAAATGCACAATCCAGATGGCATTTCATTCATAATCAAGTTGTGGCATTTTGGCTCTGTTCCTAGTTTATCTGAAGTAATGACTTTCTGTTGCATATCATCTAGGAAGAAAAATATCCCCAAAATGGGAAACCAAATAACATTGGGTTAAAGATAAAATTTTTCTTTATTTGAAATATTTGCCATACTTAAGGTTCTCCTGAAGAAATATGCACAAACTGTGCTTGTATTTACCACTCTGTTAGTGTCAGACAATGCAATAAGCTTTGAAAATTTCCTCTGTTGTTTTCCACCTAAGACTTTTGGATTTGTATTGAGAAAAATCTGATTCTATTTTTCTTAGACTTTCCATAGGTAGCTTAATGGGTCAGTTACTGTACATTTGAAACATAGGTATTCAGGTGAATCAGAACTTTTCTGTGACTAGAAAGGAGGATTAATAGAATTCAGTGCTGCTCACAAAGATTAAAGCAGATCATGTGTAGTGGATGCAAAATAAATACCATATAACAGCAGTTGTAGTAGACGAGACATGCCCTATCTGTCTACTCAAGCAGGAGAAAAGACATTGCAGCATAATGTCAGGAAACAAATTCGAAACATCAATTTTTAGGGAAAAAAAATAAAAAATGTGGATGTCTGCCTTTGAAATATTGTGTCTTTTTGTCTATGTTTTGCTTCTCGAAATAAGATGTTCTTCTTATTTTAAAGACTCACATATTCTGAAGTGAGTTCAGGAAACAAACTTTCCCACAGTCTGGGTCTGTGCTTTCTTTTTTCTGAAGAGCACGAAACATTTTTATCTTCATATTCGCCCTTTAAATTTCCCTAATATTTTCATTAGAAAAATAGTTAAAAAATCTTCATCTACAGTCAACGGTTTACGGGCTGGTTCAACCCAGTTCCGTGACAATTGGTGCAGGGAACCTGCAGACCCACGCCCCAGGAAAGGGGAAGGGGGAAAGGGAAAAGGGAGATGGGCCTAGAAACAAAACAGCAGCAATGATCTGAAGAGGAAAGCTAATTTACTAGATAAGATATCAGAATGCAAAATAGCACAATATAATACAATATAATTGGAATTGAAGCTAATAAATCAAGTAAAATGAGCAAGAGAGAGTGTCCGATAAACCGAAGGCCTTACGCTAACGCTGAAGGCGAGACGGCAGCGAGCACCCACTGCTGAGTCCATCCCAAAGGAAAGAGAGCGTGTCCCGTGACCGCAGACAGTTTTTATCTTCCCCTCTGAGCGTAAACATGTAAAAATGCAAAGCATCACACAGTCCTCTGCGGAATGCAGTTCTTCTTCTCTTCTGAGACAGGTATACCTGGAACTATCTATGATCCATGGAGCTGGAACATTAACTCTTTAACTCCCAATACACTACATGATGTTATGAAGTGGAATATCAATACCAAAAATCATAAAACCATGACATCTACATTTTACGAAGTCACCAGAACTTGATATTATTGCAACAGGGCATTTCACAGGGTACCATGGGGGAACAGTTTTTGTCACTGACATGGAATAATGTAATAGTTATGGAGAACATCGCATTCAGGTAACTATTGCTTGCACATATTGTCCTGAAGATAAAAAAATTAAAAAGCACCATTTCATATGCTGGCATAATTCTGAATATACTTTTTAAAACTTAATCAACAATGGCAACAAACTTGATTTTCTGATGAATGATGAGTATAATGAGAGTAGGGAAAATTTTGGATACTAGGTAAAATTACAAAAAAAAATAGGGAAAATAATATGAATAAAGAAAAACATTTTATTTTATTGAAAAAGATTCTGCTCATTCCTTCCATCTCTTTGGACTATAAGACTTTATTTTATGGTAAAGCATAACTTTTACTTAGTGCCCTTCTACTTCAATTTGATAGGTAAATAGTAAATTTCAAAAGACATTTAAAAGAAGTCAACTTTGTCAAAATGCCTTTGTTGTTCTTTATTTTCTCCTCACTTCTTTTCTTTTTCTTTTATGGATCAAATATTTACCCCAAATATTTCTTGACTTTACAATTAGCTTTGGACTTCATAAAACTGAGCTTTGTGAGATTTTATAGTTAACTCAAAGTAAAAACAAGCATTATCCTATCTATAAAACCTGCAGAAAAGACTGGGAAAAGACTGGAGAAGTGGAATGCTCAAAATATTTGAAAAACAGGCACATAATTTTTTGTTTAAATACCTAATTATATATATAAAATTGTGAATGAATATATGAAAAACCTGAGCATGATCTCCTAAAGTTGCAGTTTACTGATATACTAATCCAGATTAAGGAAACTCACTACTCTAAATATAACTGGGGATACCATACGTCATATATTGTATGTATTATTCAAACTTTGTTTATTCTAGACATTAAATTTGGAATTGATTCTTGATACATAGGAATCTTTGTTAAAATATTCTAAGTGAAGCTGACAGCAATACATACGATAAAGACCCCAACTTCTATGATCAAGCTGAATTCTTGTTTTGTGGTTTCTGAAAGATGGTTTTATGTTTGTTTATGTGCGTAAGTAGGCAGTCTGTCCTTATGAAATCTCTGTTACTGCATGTAAATCTTACCAAAAGCACATTAAGTTTGCTTAGCAAGCAAGGTATCTTAGAATAGATGTTACAGTAAATATATTTCATCTGAATGCAAGGTTCTTGAATGTGTTTTAGTTTTGATGCAGAGAGGAAAAAAAAAAAGTTGACTAAAAGAGAAGAATAAATATTGTTAACCTAAGATGCTGGCCTGGAATTGGAGAGTTAGGAAGATATTTGATTTATTCTGGTTTTGAAGCAATAGAGAAGAGCAGAATATTGGGACACAAATCCAGCCTGGAATATATTAAAAATATGAAGAGAATACTTGTAATACCTAGGCAGTGAAGTCTAGGTATGAATATGGAAGTCTGAGGCAGGTGTCTTAGGACAGACAGATAATGAGACTGACTGGAAATGTGGAGAAAAGGAGGAAGATGAAATTAATTGTGTAGAGGGTATCTGAAAAACAGAAAGGGATGGGAAGGATGCCTTGTAGCATGTTACTGAGACCACCAGGGCACTCAGAGGCCTTCAAGGTCCTGACAGTTTCTCCCAGGATCCTCTTACAACATCTGTCCTTTGCCTGGGACACCCATTTCAGCTCAGAACTATCCTTTTGCTTGACCCCAGCTCCCAGCCTGTTCTCCTTCAGGGGGAAGACTCTGATAGAAATGAAGGCTAGATGGGAGCTAACAGAAATGGCTACGACCATCACTAAAAGGACTCAGTGGGAAGGCTCAGTCATGTTGCTCTCCTATCAAACTCAACCCTCAAAATTACATGGAGTATTTCAGATGGTGTCTTTGTGCCTCAGTATCTCAACTTACATTGCATATTGCTAGCCTTGTTGCAAAGGTAAATGTATTCATGCCGACAAAGCAGACAGATGGTGTATTGATGAGAACTGCTGAAAAGCTTGGGAATAAATAAATTATTCTGTCTTCAAAATAAAAGTTGAATAATACGTAGTAAACATATCATGAGACCGTTCTTTGCTTGATGAAGAAAAAAATTAGCATTTAATAAGTGCTCACTAAGCAGATACTCTCCTTTTGGCACTGGAAAAGGATGTGGAAAATTATTAATAGCATAATAAATTGGAAACAATCAGAAAAAAAGACCTGCCTTCATCCCTGTATTTGTGTGCTTGTGAGACTTTTACAAATGGACCAACATCCTATCTTACATTTTTATTCCTACCTTCATCCTTTGAATATGGATATGAAGATGTCTGCATACTGTCTCCATTTTACCGGAGTGAGCTATGGCATCATGCAATTCTACTAGTTTGAAAGTTTCTGTGATGTATAAGAAAATCATATTTGGAAGAATGATAAAGAATTTTGTTAAGGCTAATAAAATGGAAAAAGACCTTCTCTTTGAGCAAAGTTTCAGGCTCTCATTAGATCCATTTGAGTATTGCATTTGAGCTTTGCTAGCTATCTTACAGCTAGTTCATTTACTCTCAACTTGCCTAACAATGCATCAGGACTCAAACTGGCTGGCAAAACATTTAGATATCCTTAATAATTATGTAAAAATTATTTTGCTTTAGTATGACACATATAGGAACCCAGTGAATTGTCCTATTTCACAGCTCATGTTTAAGAAAACTGTCTTTTTTCTCAGGAGACTTATGACCTTAACTGAAATTACTCAGGCATATTGTGTTTCAGGCATTAGTTCTTGTCAGTTGTTCAGTAAATAATCCTGAGTCTGTTTAAATAGTGGAAAAATCATATCAGTTTTCTGTAGCCTCAGCCTTTTCTAACAATTGTCACATCTTGAACATTGTCTGGCGTAAGAAAACAGGAGCCGAGTTACACAAAGACCAAATTATCTGCTGGGCAAATTTTATGTATCAGACACTTGGTGAAATAAATACTTGGATATTTTGGATGTGATATATGCTCATATATGTGTTAACATATGAACAAACTTTACCACTGCTATTTCTGTGAGTATTCATTTCACTATGAAGAGAGAAGCAGAGTGAAGGTTCATTGTTTATCTATGCATGGCTTCAAATTACTGCCATGTTGTATTAAATTCTAAATTTGATAAATTGTGATTTAACCAAAATCAAAATATGTGAACAGAGGCAACAGAAGAACCTTCTATTTCCCATCCGTGTCCTCCAAGGTGCTTGACTTGATCTTGCCTGCTTTTCATTTTCAAACTGTTTTTGTTGGCATGCAACATCCTTTTTACTATCTGTGTCTTTGGATGTTTATTTTTTGCTTTTCTTTTTTTTTCCCTTGAAATAAAAATGTGACAAAGGATAGAGGTTCAGTGTAAATAGTTAATTATGATGTTGTCTGTAGGGGATTTCTCTGGGTACAATATCCCAATCTTTATGCAGCCATACACTTGACATGCACATTCTGAAGCCCTTCACAAAGGGCAATGCTGTTACTTGTCTAAATAGTACATGATTACCTCGGTTAGTTTTGTGGCTGTGGTAATGTTCATTTTATGAGCTCAATCTGGTTCTGAGCCATCTGAACTTCAAATTCCAGATGCCTTATTCCTACTACTACCATCTCATATACTGTGTACACACGTGTACAATGCAAACTGTATTGAAAATGCTCAGCTTTGCTCTCAAAGTCACACTGTGCTTTCCTTAAAACCGTATTTGCTAGCTTTACAGGGAAGGCTGTGTATATGCAAAGGTGACTGCTGAAGGGAGCTTTTCATAGACTAGAACAGAGAGAATAGTTTTGGTTAAAAGTATTTATTTTTTTATAGTAGGAAACTACCCTTTTTTAACAATTCCTTTGTTCTCTACTAAAGAAGTAACTTGGTGTATTATTGTTTCATTTCCACATGACACTCAGAAAACAACAAAGATAATGGTACATGGAGCTAAAGCTGCCTTGAACTATTGCATGTTTACCCACTAGAACAAAGAGTAGGTGTTAGAGTTCCTTCATTTACCATAAGTGTGTCTTTGAGCAAGTCAACTCTACCTGCCTGCTAACCAGGGGATAATAAAATATATATCTACCCCACAGGGATGCTGGGATGTTTAATGAACTAATTAGTATTTTTCAGTGCTCTGATGGGAGAGCGTAACTATGCTTCTGTTTAGAGCAGGTAAAGGGGTATAGGTAACACTTTATCTATTGTCTTAAAAAGAAAAAAATAGAATTTGCCTCTCAGTCAGGGGCTTTTACACTTCTATAAGTTCTCTCAAACCAAGCATCAAAGTGATAACAGAAAGAGTCATAAAGGGGAATAGAATTTGCTTGAAGAGTATCAGCAATCATACATGTCTATGCACATGTTTGTGGATGCGTTTAGCCATACATCAAAGTGTTGTCATTCACTCTTGAAACGTTTCTGCTTTCTTTACAGCACAAAAGAACAATATTTTCAATGGATTTTGCTAGTTCTGAACTATGGAGAGTGGGATAAGACAAAGAGTGTCTGTGCTGGAACATGCGAGAGGGAGTTAGATAACTAGATGATCCTTCCATTTGTCATCTGGCAAAGATCCTAAGGTCAACCCTTACTTCTTATAAAATGATAAGGTGTCTGTAATGGCAAGGAAAGGTCTCAGATTTATTCCTCAACCAAAAAGATATGTCTCTAGTGGCACATAATGTTCAGGCACAATCTAGAAGATTGATTCAACAGTCAGCCATGAACTGAATCATCAGGATCATTATAAACTTCTTCAATTTCTTAGCAGTTTTATAACACAACTCTTTATTATTGTTGTTATTATTAGTAGTATACTTATAGTTATTACTAGAATAACTATATAATAGAATCAAGGTTTAAATAAGTTTGCTTAACTTCACATTTCTAATCTAAGCCACAGGCAGAGAACATCTTATCAACAGAAAAAAGGCATTATTCAGCTGTCCAAATGCAATCCTCTATTTTAAGGTGCAATTAATGTTATTCTTGACTTTCTTGAATGTTTTGAATAATATTCTATTGATAATGCAAAAAATCACTATCTCTTGGTCAGATCAAAATTTGTAATACAGATATCTGAAGACTTATTCTAAAACTGTCTATCTTCCAAACAGGGAGCACATTACAGTAAGAATTATATGAACTTTTATTTTGTTTTATTATTTTTTTACTATTATAAGAAGGGTTTGAAATCTGAAGATGAGAATGCCAGAGGTACTAACTGTGAGATTGATTCTGTTTTTATCTGGGTCTGCATAGCCCCTAGCTGGATAATGAGGTAAAACCTGGTGATAGGAAATCCCTCGTAAAGAGAAAATGTAGTCTCACGAGTAGTGTGTTCAGATACTCACATCTTCTGTGCTGCACACTCACTTTGATACAGAGTTTAGTTCCAAGAAGTTAGAATAATGTATTCACTTTTCATTAAATTCCATGTGATCTGTGAGAATAAAATTAAAGAATTGACCCTTCACTTTGTCATTCAGATCATAGTGAGAAAGATAACAGCTGTGGCATTATGTCTGTTCTAACTTCTTAGATTTGCATGGATGTTTGAACTCAAATAGTGTAGCAATGGGACAGACAAATATAACTGTTCTACTTTATTATTATTATTATTATTATTTATTTATTTATTTATTTATTTTACATCACAGAAACTAGAATGACTTGAAACTGGAACAGGACTAGCTTAGAAGATGAATTTATAGAATCTGCATTAATGAACACAGAAATTTTAGTTGTTTTTTTTTTTAAATTTTTTTTAGTAGTAGGATACTAAGATATCCAGTCTTATAATCACTATTTAGATGGGAAAGGAACTGGCCAAGTAGGACAATTCAGCTGCTCAAGGGGAGAGCAAGGCACTACAAGGAGCTCACTACAAGCTCCAGCTCACCCAGGACTTGATTCAGCCACTGAAATTATGTGAATGACCTGTTTCTATGGAGTGAAATGCAGATTCAGATATCTCCATTCAATGTCCAGAGTCAATTGGTTGTTATCCAGCTTCACTAACTCACATACTATTAACCCATAAGTTTAGTTTGTAGCATGGTGTAAGCCTCATATAACAGCATGGCAGAGGATGACAAGTTTATGACCAAAGCCCCATTAGAGACGTTTTTGCATATTTGGCTGAGAGAGAGGGTTAACAGAAAGACTTTTGAGTGGATCTGAGCAGAGTTAATTTCACATAGCTCTCAGATATTCTGGGGTATGATTGAAAGCACTTTTATAGACACAGAGTTGTATAGATAAAGAAATGTATTGATTTCTATGCTACTCAACAGTGCGGTAGGCTTCTTACCTGAGACCATTATCCAAAGTACTGTCTGCAATTAATCTTGTGGGCGCCGTGTAATCACCCAAGGTGGTTACACATCCAGCTTGTGATACAGAATGGAATGAGGGGGCAAGAAAAGGAACTTCAACTTATCATTGTGTTTTTTTGCTGAAAATGAGGGGAAAGCAGTGTGGTTGAAGATAATCCAGCAAGGTCAGAGGTTCACTCAGGGTGAAGGACAAAACAGAAGCCCTTCAAACTAAGAATTAAATATGGATGTATGTCTTTTCAATGTATTCGTTCAGGAGACAAAAAAAAAAAAAAAAAAAGGTGAAACATTCCAGATGCTTGCCTGTAGTAAAGCATTTCTGGCTGTTAGTTCCAGTAGGTCATTACTGCATTAATTTGGTGTTTAATTAAATGCCTGTGCAACAGACCATTTATTTGTTATCTAATATTAGCTTTAGTTCTTATCAATTAAATGCTAGCTGAGGGCTTGATTCGCTTACATTTTATGTCCCTTTACACTCTATTTTTTATAAACAAAAAACAAGGACTGTGCAGAGGAAAGATTTATGCATCCAAATTTCACAGCGTGCATAATGCAATATGCTGAAGTGCTTAGGCAGAAGGTGCTGAAACAAAGGGATATTTTTATAATTGCTTTTAAGAAAAGTAACTTAGACATTTTGTCTTAAAAGGCAAGTAAGAAACTAACTGAGCCATAAAAAAAACGCTCTTTTTAGGGAGCGTTTCTAATACCTTTGTAAACTGGATAATGCACATATCTAACCCACTTTCTGATTTTTGATTCTTGGTAAAAAATCCTTACTCAAAACAGCACGTATTTCCACTGAGACTTCTTTTAGAATATCCATTTTCCTTGGTCTCTCTGCTAAACAGAACAGGTTTTGCTATGTGCTGGAAGCTGGATTCCACCTCAGCCTCCTCTTGTGACTTTGGAGGTTACTGATTTTTCCTTAAAAAAAAGAAAAATGAAGAATCCCATTGTTGAAATTGCTCATGCTGGAGATTTTATTTATATATATATTTTTTTACATAAACATTATGATAAGGCCAGGTTTTATGGATAGTTCATCTGTTTGCATTTGTGAAAGAGTCTCCAATAGTGTGTTTCACTAAATATTCAAAATAGAATTTACTATACCCATGCTTGCAAAATTAGAGATTTTCACAAATGTGAACAGTATCCTAGATGGCAGTGTATGAGCAGTGACATCAGATTGTCTTTGAATACAATGCTGAATCTCTCCAAATGCCCTCACATTATTTAGATTTGAGGCTGGGCTCATTTCATACTACATCTTGATTTTAGGGTTGAGTGACTTTGGATTGTCATGATTGTAATCACACAGGACACTACTGACGTTACAAAGGCCACAATGTGCTATTGAAATCACCTACCATGAATAGTCAGGCTGCCTGAAAATGTCTTTCATTCCACTTCTTACATAGTCCAGTAGATCGTGCTACATAGCCTGTTAAGTCGAGTGTTTGGAAGTAATGTCTTGTAAACTGGGTAAAGAAGATACTCTAAAAAAGTAATTATTAAATTTTATTATATGAGTGAACCTTCTTGTAGCAGGAACAGTTTTTTATGCCTAGTTTGGAAGGTGTACTTTGATTTCTAATACAGTCTAAATGAATGGTAAGATATACCTGGCTATCTTAGAGTCTCAGAAGTAGTGACCTCTATTCTGGTTTTATTCTGAGATAAATGCTGAACATGACTTTAGAATACAGCCTTTCCTACTCCCCTTTCCAAAATGTACCCATCTGAAAGTTTTCACATATTTGTTAAATTTTATACCTGAAGAAAATTTACTACAAATGAAATTTATTTAATTTGAAAGTGCTTTTTCCAAAGAGACATGATAAAACTCAGTAAAACATTATTGTCTCTCAAAATATCAGTGTTATTGAAGTCTACATTCAGATGCCAAAAATTACAGAATTGTTTATTGCAGTGTTGAAAGAGTCACAAAAAAAAACAAAACAAACAAACAAACAAAAAAACACAGCTTAAATTCAAGCTATATTCTAAGTATGATCATGTACTTTGTATAATGGCTCACAGTGACATAGGTAAGCTCAAAATCAAATATTGCAGCACAAACACCGGAGAAATAATGGTAATGTAAACTCTTACAGCTTGCAGATTATAGATTTATCTTCGACATTATCATCTCATTATTATTTTGATTTCATGCAACTGAATTCATGAAGATTTTGTAAGAAAGCTGTTCATAAAACTAATCTATAGGATGCACAATGTTATCCTGGGCAGACATACATGATTGAACATCAGTTGGAGGGCAAGATGTATAATTCAGTACAGATTTTGATCAAAACAATATACTTGATTTCTGTTGATACCAGTGAAAACAAGAAACATGATCACCGTTTGGAGATGGACATCTTTTGGCCTCTGCATACTGTAAGGCACTGCACACTGCAGTACAATGGCAATTATAGTGGTTTGACCAGTAAAGTCAAATGTTCTGGATCTTAATAACAGTTTTTATGAGTACAGCCAATAGAATTATTAGCCTGATGGGCACTGCTCTGTCTTCTGAAAGACAACATTGTGTGTCAGTTAACAAGGGAGAAAAGAAAGGAGGAGGAAAAAAGGGTACAAGAATAAGAAAGATGGAGGACTCATTGAACAGAACTCAGAAAGTAAAAGTGATATGGCAAGTGGGACTGAAGTGAAGAGATGTGGGAGTGATGAAAAAGTAGATGACTGGGTCTGAAAAAATGTGAGGAACAGGAAGAAAGTTCAAGAATGAATGTGGAGAACAGGGAGAAGAGGAAAGATTAAAATCAACATTATACAATGATGATGGAAAATACATTCATAAATGTAGAAAGTCAAAAAGCCAAAATGAAATGCATAGAGAAGCCTGAGACCTCATTCTCCCCTCCAACATACACTTGCAGAGGAGCAGAAAGAACTACAGAGGAGAAGTTAATACAGGAGACAGACTGCACAAAGACAACATTTCAATTGTAGAATGAGTGGGAGACCTCAAAAACAGAGAAAAAAATAAACTTTGTAGAAGGAGCTGAATTCTCTGTATAAAAGGGGGCTGAGAGAGCGAAAAAACCCTTTGCTTTGTCTGATGAAAGTCCCTAGTGAAACAGATGCAGTGAGGAAGGGAATATATGCTCCAATTAAGGTCTGACATGAAAGGACCAACATGTCTCCCTTGTGAGCACATCCAAAAGGCAAGGTGAATACATTCTCGAGATGGAAATTCAAGGGGATCTGCTGTGTCGAATCTCATTATGTCCAGATGGATATCAAACTAGTGGATGTTTTCAGAATTATCTGTGTCAAAAATGTTGACAATACTATGAACTAGAGACCCTTTTGCTTCCATGCACTGAGATTAATGTAACATTGCTATTCTTTTGTTTTTTCCTGTAAATCCTTACTATGGGGTAGTTAGTATACCTTAATATTTGGAGTGTAAAATCCCCATGGATTTCAGATGATAGATTTTCACTACAAGGTAAATTAATGAAATCACTTCTCAGAAAAACACCTGACTGTTCTTCACATTATGAACTAAACTGGTTATTTAGCTTCCACTGAAATAAATAAATAAATAAACCTATTCTTTAATTCTGTCAAAGATGTCAATGAAAAGGGAAAAATGAAAACTCACCTGTGAATGAAGAACTAGTGCTTACCAGGCAAAAATGTAATTTCTCTTCCTACAGCTTCCAACAACTTTAGCTTTTTGAGAGTGATAGAAGTTTTTTTTGTTAGTGTCAACCACTACAGGAAAGCAAATAGTCTTAATTACTAATGTCAAGGAAATAAGTAGAGTATAAAAAATATTACTAATGCAACAGTCTCCATTTAAAATCCAATTAATAAAAAAAAGAATGAAACATAAAAGATTTTTACCTCACATATTACATGCTCAAAATTTTGTTGTATATGTTATGAAGTGCTCAGCTGACTTTTATAGACCATTCTTCAGTAAAGTGTCACACCCTCACTAAAGGGTAGTATGAGCTGAAGCTTTCATCTCTACTCCTCACTCCCAGATTCCTAAAATCTGTCATCTGCAAATGATTTTCACATACTGAAAGCTCAGGTATGGAGTAACTAAAAGGCAAATTAACTCCACCTTTCTTCCTTTCTTATCTCTACCACTTTTCCATTATAGAGGATTCTTAGAGTGTGTAGTCAGAAAGGAGCTCTGTGGAAGAATACAACAAAGACTGAGATATTTGGATGCTAATATTTGTAAAAAATATAATATTATGGTCAAAAGAAGAAGTAAACATGCTTCCAATCTGTTCCTCTAAATTAATTTGAAAACTTTGTATCCCACTTTTGTTTGTTTTTAAAGAAAGAACACACATGCCACTTTGAATTAGGACATCAAAATCAATGAGAAAATTAACAAATAGATAAATTATATGATGTTGCTTGTTTGCTTTTTGGTTCAGAGTGACTGTCTGGTAATGAAAAAATAACTTTTCATTGCCAGAAAAGTTAATGACACTTTTTTCTTCTCATCCTGACACTGTTCTCTGTGTGGCTCTGTTGTCCATTTCTCCTTTCCAAGTGACTTATCACTTGTAGTTTATCAGCCCTGTTATTCTGAGAGCAGCAGCCCATAAAAAGAAGATAACAAGTCCCAACTCCCGGCAAAATTTTCCTTGTCAATGAGAGATTAAAAAATAAAACAGTCAGGGTCTATACAATAATATTTGGAGCCAACTTTTCTAATTTTCATCCAGAGCATCTGAGATTTTTTACTCATTTTTAATCCTCTGCAATATCTTGAATTTCCCTCATTAAGTTTCATTGTGGAGAGGACAAAATAGATAAAATATGACTTTTCTGCTCAGAAAATGTATCATTAAAACAGGTAGACAGGTTAACATATTAGTGTAGCTCCCTCCATAGAAAGACTGAAGGGATTTCAAGTATGTTCTAATGTAAGCTGTATGAAATATTGAATCTGTCACTCTAGTGTTTCCTTACACAAGCCACCACACAAATTGACAAGGAAGGAGGGGAAGATGAAAGTCCCAACTATAGGTCAGCCCACATCCATTTTCCATAAGTTTATATGAATGCAAAGAAACAGATATATATGGTATTCCAAAAAGAGTGTTATAAACTCTCTTCCGCTTTACCCATCTGTTAAGAACAAAGGCTGTTCATCCTGTTCATACTTTTTCTGACACTAGGCTTTGAAGTAATTTTTTCTACTACTTTTTAAACGTCTTAGATCAACTGCAGGATCAGCAAGGCTCCCATAATCCCTCAATTGACAAAAGTCTCTTAAATTTCTCATAGTTTGTAAGAGTAAATTAAGTAAATTCACTGTCTGTCAAAACCCAGTCTGGCGTCACATTGACCTCAGCAGTTTCCAGACAAGGTTATTCAGTGACAGATTTGCCAGGGTGCATTCAGATTGTCTTGACATTTAGCTGTAGACCTGCAAACTATTCCTATCTCAGTAAAAACAGTTAGTTTTATTAATATATAAATACATTTAATACATTCTAATTAGGTAAGTTTCCTGCTTTAATCTTGTGCATGTCAGAATTCTCCAGTCAATTGGTCTTACAACTGAACAAAAAAGAAAAAGAAAAAAAAAAAATGACAAGAAAAGATAGTAAATAAAGGTTAGAAAAATTTACTGAAGATTTCAGTAAATAGTATTCATTAAACAGCATTTTCTTGTTTTAGTTGGAATTAAAAGCATTTCTCACAAACGTAAAATAAGCCTTGGTTTTTGACTGGTTTTGACCACATGGTCTAACAAACATTGCCACCTTCCTGTAAGTGATGGCCTGTACTGATCAACCATGCATGACCACATATAGGTTACTGAAGCACCAATACGAACAGTAGAAAGCCATAGCCAGAATGCTAGGTGATGAGTATTTCCAAAATTATACTGGTAGGTCAGGAGATTCCTTAGTGATTGATTGACACCTACTCTTAGTCCAGTCTTCCCAAGGGGAAAATAAGGGCAAGCTTGTAAAAAAAAACAAAAGCAAAAGCAAGCAAGCAAACAAACTAAAAAACAAAAAGAACAACCCCAAAATCACAGAAAAATCAGAAACGTAAAAGAATGACAGAGAATAAGTTAGCAAACTGTGTCTGTCGTAGCCAAGGATACAGCCCTAGGGATGGATTAGTTTCATGGTCAAAATTAAATATCCATGCTCTCATGGAGGCACATGTATTTTGACTGCTATGAATTATACACACACATGATAGAAAGGTGAAGTGACTTGTACTTGTTGAACACTTGTCTATTGCTAGGCTTTCTCACTATTGATGGAGTGTACAAGGAATAACAAAAAATCCTTATTCTCTCAATGAGAGGAGGTACTGCTAGGATATGTTTTCAAAATACACTGGTAGTAATCCTGGATTTTCTGATAACAAATTTAGCAAAAGGTTTGTTTGTTTGTTCATTTGTTTGTTTGTTTTCTGTGTATATTCATTAAATTTCAATGAGCAAAAGTCCTGGTTAATTTCAAGTAAAGCAGGAAGGAACGATGTGAGAAAGTAGTTTCAAACTGTGGTTGCATTTATGTGTGAGAGTGCAAACAGGCTCATTAGAGAATGCTAATAAGAATTAAGAAAAATACAAAACAGAAATATTGATGTTCAACCTCAGATAAACCAATCGTCAGAACAATTGCTTCAATGTAAAAGTCTTAGTCTCAGATTTCCGTGCATTATGAATTCCCTTAGCTACTTTTTATGGTGCATAGAAGTTGAACATTCTGTGATATTTTAAGAAAGCATCCTTGTTATCACCTATGATGTTCCATGTACAGACTCCTTGGGTATCAGGTTGATTTCTGTTTCAGACTTTGAAAGTTTTTTCTTATTTCCTCTCTCTCCTTCTCTCACTTTTTCTCTTTTAAATTGTATTNTTTCAGCAGTGTGTGGAGACAGGACAAGGGGAAATGGACAGAAACTGCAGCACACGAGGTTCCGCACGAATGTGCACAAGAACTTCTTTATGGTGAGAATGACGGAGCACTGGCACAGGCTGCCCAGTTCTCCCAGGAATCTCCTTCTCTGGAGATATTCAAGACCCACCTGGACGCCTACCTGCACAACCTGCTGTAGGGAACCTGCTTTGGTAGGGGGGTTGGATTCGATGATCTCTTGAGATCCCTTCCAACACCTATGATTCTGTGATTCTATGAAATTAGACACCTCTGCCCAATAAACAGCTACTTCTGAGAATGACAAGAATCTGAGTTTTTGCCATATTGAACACTGGCAGATGAAAGCACTGAAGAGTGGATTCAAGTTTCCCACACTTTTTAAGTCATTTTGCTATGAAGTCACCTGTTAATTTAGGTCACTCCTACCAAAGCAAGCACTTTGTTAATTACCAAGTTAAAATATTTTCTAATGGAATTACTTAGATCCACATTAACTCCTTCCTGTTTTTTGATATCAAAATGTTCCTTCTGTGTTCCACATATGCTTTCCAGATACTAGTCTTGTAAACTAGTATACTTGGGAACTTCCTCACAGTAAGGGTGATGGAGCACTGGAACAGATTGTCCAGAGAGGTTGTTGAGTCTTCTCTGGAATCTTTCAAGACCTGTCTAGATGCCTGCCTCTATAATAATCTGGTCTTGGGAGCTGCTTTGGCAGGGGGTTTGGACTAGATGATTTCTAAAGGTGCATTCCAACCCCTACAGTTCTGTGATTCTATGAAACACCTCTTTTTTTTGCTAAGCTTTATAACCCAACTACCANAAAAAAAAAAAAAAAAGTGCTGGTGAAGTCAAAAAATACCAATATTTTAAAAACATTTATTGATTTTTGCTTACTAAACTCACAAGTAAGAAACTTAAACAGTTACTTTAACCTTCAGTCATATTTTAATTTAGCTCAAATAACCTCTGTTTTTGGCATGAGACAAAAACCGGATGAAATTTAACAAAAGCAAGTGTAGAGTCTTGCATCTAGGGAGNAAGGGACCCCAAGGGTCATCAAGTTCCAAACCCCATGGTGGCAGGGCTACCAGCCTCCAGGTCTGGTCTGGGACTAGACCAAGTTGTCCAGAGCTACATCCAACCTGATTGTGAACATCACCAAGGATGAGTCATCCACAGCCTCTCTGGGTAGCTTGTTCCAGCACCTTACAACCCTCTCTGAGAAGAACTTCCTCCTGACATCTAACCTAAGCCTTCCCTCCTTGAGCTTAAAAAAAGAGCCAACCAGTACTGATATTTTTAGGTACCTTAAAGCCATTCTACTTTCACACCCACCACCTCCAGAAGGACTTCAATTTACTGTAAGTCTATTGTAATTAATAGAAGTCTCATAAATCTCATAGATTTAGGGATGCTGAAGTTGCCCTAGTTGACTATTTGTAGGCAACAGGTTCTTCCCAGTATTTAACTGGGAAGTACAATTGAGCAAGAAGGTTGCCAAATAACACTAGTAAACTTTAATAAAGGTACTTTTCCACTAAGTGACAGTCATAAGGACAGAAGAGATATAGTTATATTCTCACTTAATTCAACTAAATTATCGGCTTTAATGACCTGAAATTGAAAGTTTGTGGTGGAACTAATATTTTTGGACAGGGCTTTCATGGAAGTGAAACATAATTGCATAGCACAAGTCCATGGAAATACATAGATTTGCACCTGGACATGTATCTTGTTCTTTGCTTCTTGGTACTTTTGCCATCCAAGTGTGATGGATTGTTATTCTGACATTATTTGAGGCCAATTTTTTTTCTGTAAAAAATGAAATAAAATAAACTAGAACAAAATGTTATCTCTTTATTGCTAAGACTCTTTGAAAATGAAAACTATTGATTATTTTATCATTTTTGCTGGCAGATAAGAATCTAGGCAGACAGTAATTCAAATTATTACCATTTTTGTGCAGAAATTTATTGTATTTCTGACAATGAGATACTTAGAGACCTAGAGGGATTTGTCAGGGTTTGTTGAAAAACCCTTGGGGTGGAGGTCAGTGTAGAAGTTTGCTCTTTTGTAGGAAATCCCAGGATAGCAACAGTCATAAAACATTGTATTGAAAAATTATGTTAGGAAAGAACACCGTGAACTTAGAATCTCTTATCAGTGTGGGAAATTAGCACAACTGTCAGGATACCGAGCATTACATTTCTAGTCTAGGTTTGGACTTCTGTCCTCCTGGAAAATCTGTCTCTCTGTCTAGTGGTTCACTTCTTCAAACAGAAAGTTCTTAATGCAAACCTTAAGAACTTAGCTGTCATTTACAAATGAAACTGTTCCCATGATTGATCCTATGTTCTTCTAAAGCAAAATGTTGAGAAAATGTGCTGAATGTGTGTAGAAAAGAGAGAAAGAAAGAAAGAAAGAAAGAAAGAAAGAAAGAAAGAAAGAAAGAAAGAAAGAAAGAAAGAAAGAAAGAAAGAAAGAAAGAAAGAAAGAAAGAAAGAACAAAACTAAAAGATTAAGGTGTGACAAACTCAGAAGAAAACATCTCCAGATCAGATACTGAATTTTATGCCAACCCTTTTCCAGAGATTTTACATGGATGTACAGCACATGTAATGGGTCCAAGTGGAGATATGAAAACAACCATTTCAGGTATTTGCTAGTTGTTTGCTGAGGAAGTCCACCATCCTACGGCAATGGGACGATTAGCAATGTAAAGCTGTCAAGGGTGAGCCCAAAATGTTGTAAAACAAACATAAAAATGTAGAACCGTATGATTCGACCA
Source organism: Odontophorus gujanensis (assembly GCA_013399175.1). Taxonomy (NCBI): domain Eukaryota; kingdom Metazoa; phylum Chordata; class Aves; order Galliformes; family Odontophoridae; genus Odontophorus; species Odontophorus gujanensis. The sequence goes on along the minus strand of VXAB01000923.1, from coordinate 39,354 downwards.
GCACTTTTCAGTTGTTTTAGTGTCAGGTGCAGAATAACATCTTGCAGACTGAGATGAAACGAGGTACGGAAAAGCATGCAATACTTAGCAGCCAAATATTCCGTAGCAGATTTGAGCAGCACAACATTATTGAAGCACATCAGCATCTGTCTAGCATTGTCTAATTCAATGTCCTGTCTTCTTTCACATTCCTCTCCCCTTCCAGTTTTTAATATTTGGTATAATTTTTATGTTTGGCAGCAGCAGATGGATCCTAAATAACTCTAAAGTCATTAGTTTAATAACACAATTGGTAAGTGCAGTCATTCTCAGTGAAGGGCAACTGTTACAATTATCTCACTAATCTCACTCTGTAAATACACTGTGTTAGGGACAACATCTGAAAATCTTTTAAAACATTTGAATATGATACTCATTATCAATACTATGTTTGTCCTTACACATTGGCTTACATATAAAAGGAGAGAACATATGAAGAGAGAAGAAAATAATTAGAAGCAAAGGGGAAAAAAAAACAGCAAAGGAACAACAACAAACAAACAAACAAGCAGAATTGGAACAAAGAGTCAGACAGTCTTGACATTTAAAAATTAATTATAAAATTAGCTGATGAAGAAAATTAATCCAAATTGACACAAATTTGAATGCTGTCAGATGGAGCAAAAGGGGCCCTAGGTGTATAAACAAGAGTTGGTAATAAATAACAATGTAGCAAGCCAAGGGGAAAATGTTTATGAAAGGAATTTGTGTTCAGTGCACTATCATTTGGCAGTCTCATTAATGATTTAGAAGAAGATGTAAACATAACATTCATGGTTTTACGGAATGTTATTTTACTGCAAATGCCAATAAGGAGAGAGGAAAAAAATAAGAAGAGAAAATAAGAAAAATTCTTCTGAGAAGAGTCAGCTTTTCAATGCCTCTCTGTCTAGGGCTAAACAAACGTACTTTCTCTTCCTTAATATCCTTAGACCTTCTTCTATCTTAATTTCCTTGAGATCTGTATCATTCCTCAGAGTCATCTTTATGTTTTTTAACTGTTAATTTTTTCTCATTTAGGGACATTTTTAATTATTAGTTTTCCCCAGATAGTTTAAAAACAATGTAAGATAAGAGTTAGGAGATATATGCAAACTTATCCATCAATGCAGTTTGTGTTCTAGATGATCAGAGAATGCCTTTTGTACAGATTGTTACATGCAGCTCAGGACAAATTTCTCTGGTAGTATGATCTTTGTCCACAGTAAAAGTTTTCCTGCAGTAACCAAAACTTCTGGGCAATTATCAAGATGGGAGATTGGAAGTCTTGTTACGGAAATGCCAAAGTCTGCTGCCAGAACATACAGCATCATAAAAACTCTTGTATATGACCCAGTAAACATAGAGGGCACTGAAATATTTTGACCTCGTATTTGAACCAGGAAATCTGGGCAGCAGATTCAGTTCATGACTTTATGAGTTTTCCAGCATGATTTTTGTTTAACAATCAAATAGCATTTAGTGGAGGGAAACCTTCAATGACATCAGATTCCTGAGGTCATCTGAGGTCCTTATCTCTCTAAGCTATTCCTTAAAACAAAGGAATTCAGAAAGGGATATTGATGAGGTTTCAGATGAGGGCTGGGATGAAGTCAGTGTAGAAAATCTTGATCCTTCTACCTAGTCACTTTAACGACATCACCCATTTGTACTCCTATGTCAAGGCCTGCTTAAACGCACGCTGAAGGCAGTGTGAATGCTACTAATGGTGGTAATTCTTTCTAGAAGTGAACTGAAGTGAAGGGAGGGTTGAAAACTGTCCCTGGTTACTGTTTCAGCAATTGTGCTCTTAGGTGTTGAACATTCCTGCTTAATCTGATTATTATCTTAAAACAGCAAAATCTCTACCCTTCTAAGAAGCTTTCTTCCTCTCAGAATCTCTGTTCCTACACTAATTGCATTCCTATACAAGCATTAAGCTCATCTCTAAACTTCACTGCTTCTCTCCCTTACCTGACTGAAAATTGCTTTTCTGTCTGTGCTGATTTATTTTTCCCCTTTAGCTACAGAACTTACCTTACTTTCTGCTTCTGTGCTAGCACTTATTTTCACCTTTTCCTTTTAATTATTTTCTGATCTTTCTGTGTACATCTTTACCTTCTCTCCTGCAAAATTTTCTCATCTCTTCTGCCCAGGTTCTTCAACTGGGTCCCATATTTTTACATCACAGCCTGCAGTGTTTTCCCATGCTCAGGTGTGACTCTAATGCTGCTACTTCTTTGACTCACCAAACACTGCAGAAATATCAGTTTTCAACAGATAAACCTTCTGTATCTCTGCATTTTCCTTCTCTCTCTCCTTCTCTCTGTTTGTATACACACACACACACACACACACATATTCCAAACAATACTTGGTATGCTTATGGAAAATCTCAAAGTAGTGGAGAATATTATGGTATTTTGTTGGAATAGCTTTTTACTGAAGTGATTCAAGTCAAGCTGATATGCATTAGGAAATACACTATAGTACTCTACCCTGATTTTGAGAAGATGTGTTAGTCTAGGAATGAAGTAAATGCTTCTATAATCTTTTATATGGCAGGTTTACACTAATCTACAATAACATAACTGTGTGTGTACATCCAGACTACAAAAAGGGTATTTATAACACATCCTCTTTCTGAATGATATATACATTCTTTGTGTTTTGCAGAATTCAAGAATATTTATTTGACTAGAAAATTATAAGCCCTTTATTTTGGTACTTAAAAATCTTATTAGAGATTAACCATTGATTTTACTGCTTCAGAATTAGAAGGCCCTAATACATGAGCTAAGGGAGCAATCCTAATTCACTTTTTTGCTAAATGGATCAAAAAGCCTGCTGAACAGTTTTTAACTTTGGCAGAAGTATGTCTTACCTGATATTTTTCTTTAGTTAGATTAAGTTGAAGATTTAGTCACATTTGTTTATCTCCTGTCTTATATTTCACGTTGCATATGAAAATCACTGGAAATTCATGCCAGAACTTGAAAGGCAGGTGATAGTTACTCCCTGATGACAATATTGCGTGGTTCACTGGTAACAACTGTGGTCTTTTATTAGGCCTATGCTAGCACAAACCCAAGAAGGATGTGGAGTTGTTGGAGTGGGTCCATAGGAGAGTGATGAAAAGATCAGAAGACTGGAGCACCTCTCCTATGGAGAAAGACTGAGGGGGTTTGACACTTGGGCTAGACTCAGAGGTCTCATCCAGTCTTAAAGATTCTATGATTCTGTGATTTCTATGAATTGGGCTTTTTTGACTTGGAGATAGAAGACTCCAGAGAAACATAACTGCAACCTTCCAGTACTTGAAGGAAGCTTATAAACTGCAAAGGGGAGCAGCTTTATATAGTCTTTATATAAAGCAATATATATATAGTCTTCTCTATAGCTTTATATAGTGATAGGATAAGGGGGAAGGGCTTTAAATTAAAAGAGATGTAGGTTAGATGTTAGGAAAATTTACTCAGAGTGTTGAGGCACTGGAACAGATTGCCCAGAGGAGCTGTGGATGCCCTATCCCTGGAGGCATTCAAGATGAGGTTGGATGGTGCCCTGAGCATCCCAATTTAGTGGTGGGCAACCCACCAGGCATGTCACCAGGCTGCACTCATAAGAGTGGGAACTGATGTTCTGCTTGGTCTTAATCTTGCTCAACTCTGAGAATATTAGGCTCAGGAGTGTCAAGAGCCAACAAGGATAAACTCTAAATTCTTGCATCAATGTTTTTCCATCATCAGAATATCCTCACCTTGTATTATACTGGTTAATGGAAAGTTGACTGTAACAGCACCTTTACTTTTATGTTAGAATAAGCATTTATATCTCTACAAGCTTTTTGCTGGGGATCTTTGAAGTCATCGGAAACCTGTTCCAGAGAAACAGGGAGACTGGGAGAACGAATCACCGAGTGTGTAAGTATTGTGCTAAAGAAAATATGGTAAGGCAGTGACAGAATCAATAAGAGAACCTGTGAATGGTGGTCACCTTTCCTAACCATTTGAAACAGTCCAGAAAAGGTGAAACATTGTGCTTTATGGAACAAGTTAAGACCAAGCTTTATATGTTTAGAAGAACATTTTAGGCTTTGTTGTCTGACACAGCAGGAAATTGCATTCAGTGGTTTTGGAGGTCCCTACCAAATTTTCCTTATGACAGGTCATTCTATTATTACTCCCTAAAGACTTTCTTACATCTTTCTCTGAAGCATCCAACAGTTAATTTGGAGATAGGACATTGAACTAAATGGATCACTAGTTTGATCTATTGTGTCAATTCTTACATCTTACAGATGCAAACAGTACGTAGGGCATAGGTTTTCCTTACAGTACACAAAGTCAACTGTAAGTATATAATCTAATATAACACCATTTTGTGTCTTTTCAAGAACTGAGGCTGAAGTTTACTTTGTAGAATAAAACTTAATGTAAACCGTAAATGCTGTTGGCCACGTGACATCTCTGTATTCTTCCAAGGACAGAAGTCATTTTCTTCTGTGCCTATATTTGATTTCAATTAAAAGAAGACAGCTTGCTTAATCTATCCTAAAAGTTGATATGGTGTATACCTGAGTGAACTGGCCAATTTCCCTTATAAATTATGTATAAAATCCACAACTGCATTCTCTCTCAGAAACTCAGAGGAAAATTCAATTTCTCTTATAGCTTATATTCTTTCATGGTTCTTGGGATATTCATTTCATATTTTCTGCTCATTTTTATAAATGTCTTATTTATTCAAGCTCTTCATAGAGGAAAGTAATGCCATGCATTGCTGATTTTATTTCTTTCGACAGTTTACAATATCTCTTCAGAACTTAACATGTTAATTGATTTTAAAATTTCTATAAATTTTAGCCATGCTTTTGGATCGTACATAATGATGCCATGGAGACTTTATTAAATGTCTTCTGTAGCTCCACTGGAGTTTATTTAGATGCGATAGCTTATCGTTTCCTTCTTTCGTTCTAACAGAGATGTAAGGGAAATAAACTGACCAGACTCCTGCCTAGGGGCATTACTAAGGAGTGGTGTGTGAACTCTTCCTTCCTTTCTTTCTTTCTTTTTTTTTTTTT
>VXAB01000923.1:0-23863 GCA_013399175.1 Odontophorus gujanensis | reverse complement strand
CCCTGTTTCTCAGATCTCTGTGTAATTACAAAATGATGTGATGTCCTTAATTTTTTTCCTAAGCTGTGCTAATGCGTAGATGGTACACCCACTGAACTTTGAGCGATTATTTCCTAAATAAGGTAGGCTGGAAATAACTGATAGTTATGAGGAGAAATTAAATTGTGGGTGTTAACTTTGGGACATAAATATTAAGAGAAACTGTTATTTTGCTAAAGAGTTTGTGTGTGACTTTGAGAAAGTAACACTTAAGAGATCTTTTTAAGATGGAGTTTTAGCTAGGAAATAACTCAGAAGTCATTCTGGCAGTCTAATGCATGGAAAATGAGGGGATGCTGTTCAAGTATGGGACTAGACCAGATGTCGTTCGGTGATCCCACCCCATCAAAATTACTCTGCAGTTCTGTGATGCTGAACCTGCAGACTGTCCCCTTTCCTTAGCCCATCTGGAGCCATGCAGCAGTTCAGAAGGGCCAGGCACCTCCCTTGTGGGAAGCCAGATGGAAAGTGCTGCTGGTTTACGGTGAAGAAGCAAACTTTTCTCTGCAACATCTCACTTTGTCATTGCCACTTTTAGTAAAATTAATTTCCTTACAAACCTGATTCTTTTGCTGAAATCCAGGAAGAAATGAAATGTTAGGTAACTGCTAGTGAACAGTGGAGTAGATGCTGTTGCTGATTCATGCTGATCTTCACGAATGTTATGGAAAGACACTATTTGTTTAATCTAATTTCTTCATCGTGGAGAAGACTGTCTTACTTTCAGTGGCCTTAATATTGTGTCGAATTTGACTCTCAGGATAATGTCTTTCTTATAACTAAAAGGGGGACATAATATTTACCTTCTATAGATGCATATAGCGAATTCTGATTTATTTATTTTTATGTTCATTTATCTTTAGTTTTTAAATGCAATCTGAGTTGCTATAAAATTCTGAAAAAAATGATTTTCTTTGACATTGTGAGAATAAAAAAGTCTCTCATAATATATAGAGAAGTTATACTATTTAAGATTTTCTCTTGTATTTATTTATTTATCTGTTTATTCCCCAGAAAGCATCTCCTCCTGTTCTTACTTTTCCTGCTATGTGTGAATAGTACCTTGCTGCCTACCATTGTCAAGTCTCTGTAGAAAAAAAGGTGATTAATATTTTAGAAGGCTTCCTTGTAACATAAAGGTTAAATCAAGAAAAAAAATCCCAAACACGAAATATAAATAAATTATGAATTTTGTTCTGGAAAAGTTAGCATCACATTAATTTAAAGCCAGCCCTGTAGCATTTTGAAGTTACATCTGAGAAATTCCAAGGAATACACCTTGAGACAAATTTGTCTGCATTAGAAGCAGAATTTTTATTCTTTCTAATAAATTGCTAGTGTTCCTATATTATTATCTAATCACTACTACAGTTATAACTAACAGCATTTGGCTTTACTATTTGGATGTTCTCTCTATGATGGAAAAGGAAGCGAAACTTGAAAAAAGCTATAAGCTGATGTAATAGGGAAAGGGATACAACCAGAGCGGTGGTACAGCCAAAGCTGTAAATGAGGGAATTACCTTCGCTCTAACACCTTAGGAACCAATACTGAAGCAAAACAATTCAATGACAACCCATAGAACTAAGCCCAAGAAACCCATTTTACATGGTGAGAGACAAGCTCCCTATAAAATTGGGTCACAAAAACATAGAATGAATATGATCAGGGAGGATATTGGGAAGTAAATGTCACCTATAAAAAATAAAATGTATTTCAAGTGTGGGATACATTAAGAAAGGAAGCTAGTTTTTGCTCTACACAAACTTTTGAATTCAGTGCATGCATCTTTCTTGTTTCATGCCCTGAACAGTGCTTGCCCAGTTGTCCTGTTAAGCTGGGCATGGCTCAAGAAGTGTGTTCAAGGAAAATCCAATAATTTCATAACTGTATTTCCATAGGTTCATGTATTTATTTTGTAATAAGCTCTAGAAGTCTGGTGGTTGGGCTTAGGAGTTCTGAGCTAACTTCATACAAAGTGGAATATGTAAGTGTGCTTACCTAACTTTAGTAGCTCTATTTGAAAAGGGAGCCATCTTATTCAATAAATTAAAGAAAAAAAATATAATACCATTTTATTTTTTTTTTTAAATCAAATCCTCACAAAGTGGAATAGTAAAGAAGGTTTTATTCACATGGACACATGAACATAAATTCCATACAAATATTTGTTCACAAAAGTTAAAGAAAAAAAACCCCACATATTTATATATTTATTTGTTTGTTTTTCCCTTTGCAAATAGTATTTAATGGTCATCAAGTAAATTCATTTGGCCACAAAATAATATTTCTCTTATTCACTGTTTTCAGTGCAAACATGAAGAGAACGTTCAAACATTTTTTTATGCTTGAAAAATATACTCAATATAGTTTGATTTGATTTTAATTAAATCTTGACAGTAATAATAAAAGGACAAGAATGTTCTAACTGTGCAGGAATATTATTAAGCATACTATCCACCTAATTCACCCCTACAGTGACTCCACTTAAGTCAGTAGGGTTGGTTGGTTCTTGGGCTGAATAAAAAGTTGGTGGCTTCATTTTAAACATGATTGCGGTGTAATTAGAATTACATGTGTATATATTTGGCCCAGTGACTTCACTGACTTTCAAACACTGTTGGTTTTTAAAAAGATATTATCAGTTCTGCTTATTTAAAATGAAACTTCATTTGTTTTGGATCCTTCATATATAGATGTGAAGGGAAAAATAAATAAATAAGTAAAAGCCTGAATACTACTTTGGTGTGTGGCTAGATTATAAATACTGAGACTCATTTTCAGTTAAAAAGTAATATAAAAAGGTGTTTTGTTTCTTTCTTTGAAAAGCTTGACATAAGATTTAGGCAAGAACTTTGCATCCCTTTTTTTCAGATATGCATGCTCTTGGACTTCCAAAGTTGAATCCAGACTTGCTGTCACGTTGAACCTTGCTGTCATTTGGAATAATATTCTTTTTATCCTATTTCACCAGCTTTTCATCATCATGACTCTGACAAGAGCTATTCTTGGTGTTTGAATGATGGTGAAAGAAAAATAAGTTTAACAAGGCTGAAAGAGTGGTTCCATCTCATGAAACTTCAGAACTCTGTGACATACATCTCCATTTCTCAGTAATCATCTTAAGCTATTGTCATAGTTTTAAGATTTTTGTTATTGGTATTCCACATCATAGCATCATGTAAGGCACTGGGAGTTAAAGAGCTAATATTCCATTTCCATGGAGTTCTAAATTTCCAGGTATCCGGTTCTCAGAAGAGAAGAACAACGTACCCCAGAGGACTTTGTGTTCCCGTTTTCCACTCAGAGGGAAAGATATAACTGCACACAAGTCATAAGACTGTCCTCTTTTTTTTGCTGCTTGTCTGCAGTGCATGCTTCGTACCCATGTCACCTTCAGCTTTAGAGTAAGGCTTTTTGTTTTGGACAATCTCTCTCTCATTTTATTTGGTCTATTAACTTCAATTATATTATATTATATTCGTTTTATTTTGCCTTCCAATGTTAATAAATTAACTTTTATCGTCAGATTGTTGTCCCTGTTTTGCTTTTAGGCCCATCTCTCTATCCTTTCCCTTTTTCCCCATCCTCTTTTCCAAGGGTGTGAGACAATGGGTCCCCATTCGTCCCATAGCCAGACTGAATCTACCCATAAAATGTTGATAGCTGTAGTTCTCTCTTTCCTTCTCCTCATGGTGAAAAATAGGCGCTCTCAAGATGCTATTAATCTGAGACATCACAGGTATCTACCTTAAAATGATACGGACCAATTTGTATAAGCGTGTATTCCATCTATTTCCTCTGAAGAGAAATGAGAACAGATTAGATGTAGATTTTAGCCCTCTGAATGTCTGCCTTTTAGTTAGATGAGTCTCTGTGTACCTTCTTGATTTAACTGTTATCACAGTACCTAATTTATATCACAGCTCGAAATTGTGTGAGCGTAATTCCTGAGAATAATTTAATATTTGTGTCAATAAAAGCTGTCATCATATAGGGAAAGCAAACAAAGATAGATAATGTGTCCTTCTCCAGACTAGTGGTAGAACCTTGGAGAAAGTTGATACCTTTGTTCAGTACCCTACCTATAGAACTGATTGCCATTCAGAACACAAATCACTTACACAACTCTAATGTTGTGTTGTTGTGGGATGCCTTTGATATTAATAACTCTCACTCTTAATTAGATTTTATTACTATTGAGTATTTCTAATCATAATCAGAATTCCTCTTTCTGTGCACTGCACGTATGCAGTGAGGAGTGACTGGGGTCATTCAACCATCTGAGAAACTATGTGTATCTTAGAATGGTCCAAAAAAATTGTGAGTACTCTGGGAACAGGAAACTATGGACTACATTTGTCAAGTGGTATGACAAATCAGCTAGAGATATGGCAATAAATAGACCTTGGAAGGAATGAGCAGTGGGAGGAGCTGGAGCTCCTACAGGGTGATTGGGAAAGGACAGAGAATTTAGAAACTAAGGATATTGTAGTTTGGAGATGGGATGGTTACTTTTTAGAATTGCTGTCTTGAATGAAGGTTTAATTGGCATGTATAACTTCTGCTTATATTAAAAGAAGATATAAAACAAAGCATTAGGAGTAGACCAAATTCAGTGATATGCTAGTCATGACTTCTTACAATGAATAGTAATAAAAAAAAAAACTGAACAGTTATGTAAAGGATGTGAAAATACCCTAGAAAATTTCACACCAATTTTTTACTCAACTTTCAAGAAAAAATATTGTACCCAGACTAATAATTACAGAATTAAATTCAGAAATCTCTAGTTCTGCTGAAAAATCACAGAATTGTAGGGGTTGGAAGGGACATCTAGAGAGCATGGAGTCCAATCCCCTACCAAAGCAGGCTGCCTAAGCCAGGTTCCACAATGATGATAGAAATGATGATAGAAAACTGAAAACACCAGGATACACGTATGTATATGTACACACATATTCATATTTTAAAGTAAGAAAAAAAAATTCCATAGCAGGTACTTGATACTTACATATCTACGAAAAGGTTGGGAGGAGGGCATTAAAATAAATAAATAAATAAATAAGCTTGTAACTTTATGAGAAACTCAGAATGTCACACATAAACAAGGAATATGACATAAAATATTAAGAGAGTCTAATGCTGACTGGGAAAATTTATAGAGTTGGAACTGTCTGTCTTAAATCTTACCTGTATTTATCTGTGCTTCATCTTTCCAAAGTAACATTCTCTGAGGGCAAAGAAAATTTTTAATTCTGTGTATTCATAAAAAATTTACAAAGGACTAATTTAAACACTACATGAAGATAATAGAAATAATAATAAAAATAATCTGAGATAAAGAGAAGAAGATGCTGCAGGAAGAAAGGGTTATAAAACAGTAGTTACACAGATGCAGGGTTTTTGTTTGTTTGCTTGCTTAGCCTTTAATGAAAACTGACATTTTCATATCTAGAAAAGTAATTATTTGGTGTTTTGTTGCTCTGTCTGTTACGAAGGGGCGATGCTTCATATCATTATGGTTGAAACTAGCCTTTCATTACTGCTTTAATAATGATTCCCCACCTGCCACTGCCAGGAAAATCAAGTACACTGAAGTATCTTACTAACTTACCCCTGATTAATGGATTTTTCGTTTCTTTTTGTTTGTTTGTTTTCTTGGGTAAAGTTGAGGAACAGTAGTTAAGGTTCCTAGCATTTGCCAGAGTGATGTGGTAACCTACCACCTAAATATTTCACCTAACATCCAAAGACCTTGAACTCTCCACACAAACCCAAGATGCAGTGATCTCTCAAACTCTTGCCTAGGCAAAGCACTAAGTGTTTGCCTGTGGATCTATTGCTACCCAAAACAGTTTAAAACTGTGGACTACCTCTATCATATTGGTAAAATGAGTACAACAGATAGAATAGAGGTAAGCAGGGGAAATCACACAGTTGATTAGAAATCTTGGGAGAAAATGCATCAATACACGTGAGAGAGGGTTAACCTGAGACCCAGAAGACAGGCAGAAAGAACAAATATGTACATTTTATTTATTATTTATTTCTGGAAAAAAAATCACACCCACTAGCGAAACAAACAAACAAAAAAAAAACCACTGCCACAAAAGAACTTTATACATTTTGTCTCACAAGTAAATCAGTTAAGGAACAACAAGATGGGAGCCAAACAGAAAACAGGAATGTGACTGGAACAGTAAAATCCTGAAAAAATACCAACTTCAACTAGAGCTATTTTTGAATATGGAAACAAGTTATAATTATTACTAACTGGTGATCTTATGAAAGAAATACATTACTAAACCAGGTGTCGCAAGATCAGATACCTAAATCTGCTAAGCTAAAAATTCCATACAAACAAGATTTGCAAAATTATCATTGTTCCATGTCTTTGAGGAAGGAAAACTGAGACTAGAAAATACAATATATGCAGAGTACATATGAAAGGACACCCCTTAACTGAGAGTCTATAGTTCCATACAGTCAACCCTCTCACCATAGACCATCCCAGAAGATGCATGACATGACCAGACTTAGTCCTCGTGATATATCCAGTCTATAAACCTTCTGAAATATTCAAAGTAGTCACTTTAGTCTCACTAGCACAGTAAAACATTTTAAGTTCATACACATTTCTTTTAAAGAAAGTTCAAATTGACAAAGAAATTCTGATATTTCAACTTTTGATTCCTAATTTTGGGATAAAGAAGAATGTGTAAATACTGAGATTCTGATTTTGTACTAACTCTTATTTTTGTGTTTATTTCTTTCTGAATGGTGTTATAGAAAGGTAAAGTTCCTTAATCGTTACATTGTACAAATAGACAAGAAGACTGTCCCTATCTTGAATTCATTTAACTACATTAACTAAAAAATAATAATAATTAAAAAAAAGAAAGATACTATTATTATTACTTGGATTACTAGATAAGGAACAAGGTTTAAGCAATTTAATTTTGATAAAGCAACCCAAAAGTAAAACTGTGACAGAGGCAGGTTCAAGTTATAACATTTATTTCTCTGTGCTCAAATAATCCTTATTTATTTATCTGTTTATTAATTAATTTATTAATCTAGATTATCATTTCTGACATATGTTCAAACCTGAGCAGATCTCTCTGTTCCCAGTGGGGCCTGAATGTGCTGCCAGTTCAATCCACTGTCAGCTTGCAGAGTCCTATGGTATAAATCACACAGAGACGTGAAGGGATCTTTCCTGTGGACCCTATAATACATAGAGTTACCTTTTAATGCAAAATGATGCTTCTGAGTAACAGGGATTTGTGGAAGAGAGGAAAAAAAAAAAACAAAAACAACAAAAAGGAGACAAGGTACAGCCCCATTTTGTAAACTGAAAGGACTCTAGCTAATGCTCCATAAAAACTGGCTTAATATACAGTTATTACAAAGCTTCAGTTTTTTGACAGATTAAGTGCTATTAAATCACTTTGCTCTGAAGGCACTAAAAGGTCACAAGATGAATTAGTTCAGGCCGTCTTAGCTTACTCCTCAGCACATTGCTCCACTAAGAAGAGAGGAGGGTGAAAAAAAGAAAACTGAACTGGAAATTATGACCCTCTAAATGTCTACAGGATGCGATGCTGTGAAGAATGACAGTGCCTTGTCAAAAGAAGGCAGATGGGCTTTTATCAGCTTGCAGGGCAATTTTCTTCTTTTTTTTCCTTTCTGTTTTCTCTCTGTTCTTTTTTTTTTTTTTTTCCCTCCTTCCCCTTTGATAGACTCTGATCCATAATGTTGCATTCTGCCCTTTAGGAAAACTTTTTCCTGCTGAAAAGATCAGCAGGCATAACCTGGCCTACTGCTTAGAACATGTACTCAGTTTGGATGCAATAATTTCTTCAACAATACAGATGAAGCATACACTTTTGAAGTGGCTACTTAAATAGGAAAGATCACTTCTGTGGGGTTTTCATATGTATTTTGGTAAGCTTGGTTTCTCATGCCTTGTGAAATTTATTTTTCTGTTTTTCTTAAGACATTTTACATTCTGAAAGCAGACAAAGATTGTGGAATCGTAGAATCATAAAATCATAGAACAGTTTGGTTTGGAAGGGACCTTTAAGATCACCTAGTTCCAATCCCCTGCTATAGGCAAAGACACCTTCCTCTATACCAGGCTGCTCAAAGTCCAGTCCAGCCTGGCCTTGAATGGTTTCAGGAAGGGACCATTCACAACCTTGATGGGCAGCCTGTTCCAGTGTCTCATCACCTTCACATTAAAGAACTTCTTCTTAATTTCTATCTTAAATCTACACTTTTCCACTTTAAATCCAGTTTCCCCTTGCCCTGTCACCTTATGAAAAGTCCCGTCTTTCTTGTAGGCTCCCTCCAGGTACTGGAAGGCTGTTATAGGGTTCCCCCAGAGCCTTCTTTTCTCCAGGTTGAGGAGCCCAAGTCCTCTCAGCAGTTCCTCATAGGGCATATGCTTCAGCCCTCTGATCATCTTCATGGCCCTCTCTGGACCTGCTCCAATAACACCATGTCCTAATTATGCTGGGGGCCCCAGCACTGGATAAGGTACTCCAGATGGTGTCTCATGAGAGAAGATGTGCAGAACCACCTTCCTCAACCTGCTGATCGTACTTCTCTTGCAGCAGTTCTGGATATGGTTGGCTTTTTGAGCTGCAATCACACATTGCTAACTCATGTTGAGTCTTAAATCAACTGACATCCCTGAATCCTCCTCTTCAGGGATGCTCTCAGGTCATTCTCCACCTGTGCTGTTTCCAGTACTGTCTTCTTCATACAGACTGATAACTGCCTTAAGTTAAATTATTGCAGTATTACAAGGTCAGTGTAAATGCGATAAAAACTGAATCTCTGATGAAGTTTTCATTAAATCTCTGATCTATTTTTGGTTTTAGTGACAGCAGGAGTGGTCTCTACTCATGGGATGTATAATCTGTCTCTGTTTAGGTCTTTATTTTCCTCCAGAAAGCAGAAAAATCCAGTACTTGAGAGCACTTTGTCCTTAATTCACCCACTGGTGTCTAAAAGTTGTTGATCACACATTGCATTTTTCTACCAGAGCCTGAGAACAGCAGGAGATCTTTACATTCAATAGCCCGTGAGCTGCATTACTTCAGCACAATTGATGAAGAAAGGATAGGTCAGTGACCTTAGCATTTTGGATTTCTTTACATTTTTATGGATGAATATCATGGCTGCCACATCTTTTCAATGCTGATTTTTTTTCCTTTATCATCCTCATTTCTATTTTTCTCTCATTTTGCAAAGATAAGCCTTGCTTCCTGCCTCTCACTAATAACTTGTATGCTCATCAGCTCTGACAGCTTTATGTTATCTGCCTTTTTTTTTTGTAATGAAGATCAATCTTGACTCAGCAAGGGTACTTAAATACGTCCTCAACATTAAGTATTTGAATAGGGAGTGTAAAGTCAATGGAAGTCATCATGGCTTAAATTTTGACATGTGCTCAATTACACTGCTGTATTGGGTCTTCCTGTGTATTAAAACCTGTTGGCAAAACAGCACCTCTCCCTCAAAGCCCTTATTGATCTTTCTTATTGATCTTTATCACTGATAGAGGAGTAATCATGTAAACAAAGAACTGCATAACTTTAGGCCTGGAAATGCGAAATATGCAAGTTGTTTAAATGAAGTAGTCCACCCAGCAACAGTTCACTATTCGAAACAGCCCAAGAACTCATGTAAGTTTGAATCAGCTTTATGTGAACATGTTTGCAATAGCAGTGTATCAGTTCAGTAAGGATTAAGGTGAGATCAAGGACATTACAAGACAGATGAAAACAATGGCACATGAAGCCTCTAAATCCAATTGTACCAATAAAGCTATATTTTCATTCCAGTTTCCAGTAAAATGAATTCACATTGACAGACAGTTTTTCCCTCATGGAAACAGCCCCGTCTTAAATCTTATCCACAATGATGAGAACTTTGTCCTTATACAAAACCAAGCAAAACAAAACAAAAACAAAACAAACAAAACAAAACAAAACAAAACAAAAAAGAACAGTCTAATAACAATATGGGGAACAAGGAATAATTTCCATGAAAATTTTTAATTTCAGTTATTTAAAAGGGTTCATGAACAGTTTGAGAGACAAGATATTGTTTCCTACTGAATTATGTCTCCTGGTGATGATCATATTCAACCATTATTTTGTTTCTATTCAGAAAATACTAGCAATATTGAGATCTCCTTCGCTGATTCCTTAAATTTTGAGTACTTCTAGCCAGCCAGTAAATTTTAATTCCAGTTAAAAGCAGAATCACCAGTTGAATTCTCAGAAAGATAAGCCAACATTCCTTGGTCAGTCTCTATTGTATAACAGGAAGTGAAAATATATTTTAATAATGTTACAAAAAGAACACAGATGTTTTTTCTAGTCATTAGACTCAGTTTCAGGTCTATTTTCCTAAATTCTTCTGTTTTTCTATTAGTGTCAATAGCACTCAGCTCTTGCCTGACTCGTCATATGTTACTTCTTACAACATTTAGAAAATTAATAGATCAAAAAATTATGCATGATGGTTTTTTTTTGTTTGTTTGTTTGTTTTAAAACGGAAGAGAAGAAAAAGAAAAGAGAAATAATTTTTCTAGTACAATGTCATTAAAAAGAAGTTCAAAACCACAAATCTTTAATCGTACTAGAAAATATTACGTAAAATTCACAATTTTCTACTGTGAAATTTTAAATGTTAATTGAAAATCCTGGTTTTAGATCCAAACTGTTATACCAAAGCGCAGGATAAATTGGATTTGAACTTGGTGAATAAGTGTTCTGAATATATACACCATAGGAAGAATGTATCTTGAATCACCATAATTAAAAATTAAAATAGTTTATTTTCTTTTCCTCTATAAATAAAATGAAATTTTCATAATTTTTTTTGCTTTGTTTTCTTTTGATTGAGAGAACTCACACATTCCACTGTTGAAGGAAGGAATACTGATAGTTTGTGACAAAACTGTAATATTCTATGTCGAAGAAACCTTAAGTCCTTCATTCTATACCTTTTAAACGTAAAATACTAAAAATAAATTAAAACTTTAGTACAAGGCCAGGCATGGCACCTGAGATTGAACAAAGACTACCATGTCATTATCCTAAATGTGTTGTAAGTCTTCTATAAGAAAGATCTGGGGGTGAACAAGCAAAATGAGTAAAAAATTGTCAGTGATATTGTACTACTGAAGCACATTACCTAGATTGATATTGTCTGAGTCTTAGTATGGTTTATTTGTTCAGTCAATGTATTAATGTGGTCAGATTGCTCTTTATGCCCATTATGAACAATCACAGTTGTCAACTATGGAAGAATCTGAATTGCTCATATATAATCTGAGGTGAAGATGATCTTACTACTGCACTGAAAAAAATGTTAATGTCAATATTAGCTGTTTATTTGCTCATTTCTCTAGTTGGTAAAATGTGAGATAGGAGTAGGAAATGGAAATTGCTGAAATTAATGCAATGCTAGGAGAAAAAAATTTGCTGTAACAAGAAAAAGAAGTGAAAAAGAAGAAGAAAATAGGAAGGTAGGGAAAGAAAAAAAGAACATTTCACATGGCAATAAAGTGGTTAACAAATGCCCAGAATCAAAGAGGACTCTCTGACCATATTCTAGCCTTGACCTTTGTGCACTGCCATCAACAGATCTTTTCTTACAGTCAGGAGTGATATTACTGTCTCCAGTTTATAATCCTGTTCACAGACTTGTATAAAAGTAGCCTGGCTTATCTGTCCAGAAAGTTTGATAGCCATCTCCTGTGAGAATCAAGAAGGAAAACCTGGAGTAGCCATCTTTCTTGTCATTTATGAAGAGACCAATTTAATTGCACAAGGTGAGTGAAGAACAAAAGAGCAAGGAGGAAACTCAAAATCCCCAAATTAAAAAACAAACAAAAATTCCCTAGGACGTTTGCATGGTAGTTTTTCCATAACGTTTTCATCACTGAAAATGACAACAGGAATTAAAATCCATAGAAGAACACAAAATTCTCCATGTCTTATAAAAAAATCCCAATCAATTCAATAGAGAGTGTATCTTGTTAAAATGGACAATATTTAACTCAGAAAGACATTCATGTGACCTTACTCTTGTGTAAAAAACATGAAAGGAAAATTTATTAAATTCAGGGTGTATTTCTTTACCCTGTAAGCATTCATTTAAAAGATGAACTTACTCTTTCATTCTTTGTTTCTCTTTATAATCACTGCTACAGAAATTCTAAATTTTGACAAATATTCTATTGCTATTTAAATCACCCCAGGGGAAAGGAAAAAAAAAGATTTTAGCAAGTAAAATTAAGCTTATTTAAATGTTTTTGCTCTTTAAATTAATTCTGTTTTTTAAGAATGGGCAGAATTTCACTGACTGCAAGAAAGATGGATTTTCTCATTAATACTACGAATATTTGACATATTCAAGCAAGAACTCATAGTTAGGTAAATGTTAGTCAATAAAAGAAGGCTTCTGAAAGGTTATATGCACATCTGTATGCAAACTGCCCACTAATTTTAAATAAGATCAACATGATGACTTGTCAGTGATTAAAATGCATCAAAGCAACACATACAAGCCTAGGTTTTATCATGACAAATCATTGAACTAGTGATACACAAAGGAAAATAAAAGTTTTGGGAGATTTAAGCATCTGATTTCTTCAGGTGAGAGCTGTAGAGAAAACTGGTGACAAAACCACTTCAAACGGCAACATCACTTCATATACACTGAATGATGAATTGCAGTGGCATTCTCTTAACAGGAATGCATTCAAATAATCTGCCCTCAAGGATGAGTTTTATCAACACGCTGAATTAGCCATGACAGCTCATCCAGAAATTACGTTGTCATGTGTGATGGGAGTCTTATGGATCTTCCCCTGTAGCCAATAGGAAATAAAAGACTATTTCAGGTTGCGTCTTAGTCTATCTAAAGTGGTAGCTCCTCTGAATCATCCACAGTAAGGAGTCTACCTCTCCACATTGATAGAAATGTTGTCTCAGAAATTAATTTCCACTGGATTTAGCTTTTGTCAATATGAATCTGATCTGACAGCAGTATGAACACATCAGTATATTTATCTACATAAGTTGCTTAACACCAAGTGAAGAACGTTAGCAGCTTAGACAGAAGCTCCTTAAAGTCAGTGTTGTTTGCTTTGTTTTTCTAAAACTTCCATGTAAAGAAAATGAGAAACGCATTTCCATTGAGAGGATATTTCCCATTTAGCTCAACAATATTTTTGGTGAAAATTTATTTTGTTTTATTCCTCTTCTCTCATATTCCTGCTGTTGAAGGTTTATATCCACGTTTTTCTGTTTTTCCCTCTTTGTTTCCCATCATTTTCTTCCTTCATTTTGTCATACTTTTTAATATATTTCACATCCTTCCTCACTATTTAATAAAATGAAGGAAAAAAACCAAACAGCTTAGATTATTTTCTAATGCTACGGTCATTCATTATGCAAATACTGTTCCTAATTAGATGGTGTTTTCTGAATACTCATGTATTTGAGTAGTACATTATTTAACTCCATTTAACTATATTTAGCTCTCCAGGCCTAACTGTAAACAGTCGGGCACATATCCTATCACAGGTCTATAGATGACAAACAAGGAAATATATACATTGAAAAAGAAGGGAGTTGGCAAAAATCCCTTTATATCATGCTTCCTAAGCTACTTCTTAAGATACATATAACACCAGGCAAATAGATTGCTTAGCACTGTTATCAAAACGGTGTGCACTCACGAGACAGAACATACATTTTCATTTCAGTGGAGTGTCAAAATAAAGTTTTCTTTGTTTCTTTGTGAGAAAGAAAACCATGAAAAAATCTTCTCTTTCTACACAATTCTAGGTATAACTGTAGGCTATGGGAACTGAGAGAACCCTGTGCCTGATGGCTGTTGGAGTTTTTCATGTTATTTTATCTTGCCCTTCTGGTCTGGTCTTTTGATTGTCTCTATATTTTGCAGCTGTCGGTAGGATGTTAATGTGTTATGACAGAGTTACCAAATAACAAAGGAAAAAATGATTCATCTTGAAGATCAGACCTGTCATATAATTGTACTGTAACAATAATAAATCAAAATAAATTATTCCTTACAATATACATTTGCATTATACTTTAAGTGCACATGAGTGTGTGTGGGCACATGTGTGTTGGGAATTAATAATAAAATTAAATTACATTTGTGATGAATTGGTAGTTGACATGTTTCAAAGATAAAGAATTTGAAATAGCTTATTTTTTGACAAGGCAGCTCAGCGGTCCTATATCTCCCTCCCTCTCTTCATGTCAAGTTTGCCTGTGTCTAAAATATGTGGGTCTACCATTACTCACACGTACACACACATGCACACATATATATTTCTCCTGAGAAAAGACTTCAACTTTATGGCAGAACTGAAGAAAGCATGTCAGGGGGCTGTCGGAAAAAAAAAAAAAAGAAATAAAAAAAATCAGTTTCTTTCCTACAGTTGTTTTTGGACTCTGTCCAGGATTCACTGCCTTTTACTCTTGACACGTTTTCCCTATGGAATCAAAGATTTTTTATTTTTTTATTTTTAAACAACTGGCAGATTTTAGGTTGTGCACCTCCTTTGCTAGTCTGGGAGTCCAGAATTCAAAGAGCAATGACTCTATATTCATGTCGATATTAAGTAAGCATGGCATTTAAAGACAACTGTAGGTAACTTTTTTCTTTTGATGCTATCTTGGGATTTTTTTAAAAAGGATTTTATATAAGACATCAAATAGTTATGAGGAATGTGGCTGTGCTTTTTATAACACAAGAAAGGTTAAGAGCAGAAATCTTTATAGACATTGTAAGAAGTTCCAGGGGAACAGAAAGCTCTGTGGACTCAGAAGATGGATTTCACCTTCAAGACTAGGATTCAAGTTCACCAGAGGAATCTCAAAGTAACAAATGTTTTGATCTCAGCTCAGTTCTTCAGGGCTTTGTATGTGTGTGTGTTTCCCAGAAAAAATAAAATAAAATAAAAAATACACGCTTTGCATCTAATCTAAAGAGGTTACTTCCCTATGGATTAAAATTCAAATGTTAGGGAAAATTCAGCTTCCCTGTACTTTGAACTCATTCAAAATTTCTGGGAGAACTCACCTGCTTCCAGACATCTCAACTTCATGAGTTATTTTTAATTGGCCTTGGTGTTGCTTCTGTGTGTCTAGTTATTCAAGCTGCTCCTACTTTTGTAGTCTGTATGCCACTGAGAATGCACCAGTATCTCAATAAAGGTTTGAGCTTTCCTGAAAGGAAGAGAAAGATGAAAAGAAGACTTCAGGTGCATAGGCAGGCAAAGAGAGGCCACAAGCACAGGGAAAAGAAGGTACATGTGGAGAGGAAATTGCAGCACTGTAAGTTGACTCTGTTCGAAGAGAAAGGTAGAATAGGGTCAGTTCATGCAAACATATTTATGGAGTCTTGGAAGCAGGCTGTTGGTCTAGAGACAGATGATATTATAAGGCCAGGCACTGCATATATTGTCTGTATGCTTACTGTGTATATATGCAGTATATATGAAAACAGAAACTGAAAGAAAAATGATCGTTAAAAGAATAGAAAAACTACTGGAATTTACCTATGAAGCAGACATGAAGCAAGAAGTTTCTTACAAGAAAGGTGTCAAAAAAATACGCTTAATAATTACATTACCACTGAACAACTCTGCTACCAGCAATAGGGAAATTTAATCATAGTAAAAAGTTAATTGTTTAGTCATTTTTCAGCCTAAAAAATGTCAACCTAGGATATAAATGTACGTGACAGTAAATATGTGCGAATACGTTGTTGTAACAGAATAAAAGTTTTTCCTTACCTTACTCCTGTCTTCCATTAAATTTTTAGAGATTCAAAGGTATGATAAACATTAAAGAAATTGAGAAGTTATGTGAAAACCGCTTGACAGCAGACTAAAATTGGATCTCACAGATCAAAACTTGGAATACTTAGATGAACATCTAAAGGTAATGCACTAGAAATCGACTATATGGTGATGTAGCTATGTTCAAACACGAGAAGGGCCTTCAGAATACAATATGGTACATGGATATTGACAAGTCCGCCACGTATAGATGACCTCAATTCAGTTGTCCAAATGTAGACAGCTGATCCCAGATGATCCATCCCAAGTAATTCTGCCTGGTCTCCCCTGGACATCTATAGTTACAGATAACTCACAAATGCTATGTCATATCTAGCGGTGATATTGTAATATTTTGGATACTCTAAGCAATCACTGTTTAATATTAATGTTCACGTGTTTTGAATACTGAAACTATAGCCTTGTGGACTGAGGTCTAACTCAGGTATTACGTGCCAATATTTATAGGTAGAATAAATATAACTGAACTTAAGGGTATCTAGAAAGGTATTTAAGTGTTACCTGTGCGACCTGGTCTAGGGAGCCTGCTTTGGCAGAGGGGTTGGACTAGGTGATCTCTAGAGGTCCTTTCCAACCTTCCAACCCATTCTCTGATTCTATGAAGTGTCAAAATGTACATGCCTGCTATGAGATAAACAGGATGATTCTCTCTACACTGTATCTTCACTACTATATCGGAAGTGCATTACCTTATGGACCTTATTACCTTACAGACTGGCAACTGATTGCCAGAAGAGATTTTCTAGTGTAGCTCATGTGGAACTAGAAACTTTTATAAACAAAAAGCTGATCAAGCCTCACATGACTGAACAGTAAGATTGCCCTACAAAATGTTGACCACAAGTATATAAATAAATGGGGATAATCACAAAGAAACAAAGAAGATTGTCAAGAAATGATGCCTGGTTGTAGATTTTGAAAAATACATTACTTCTTACTAAAAAAAAAATCATAATTCCCTGATTATGAATAAAATCTCTACTTAATTATGAGAACAAAATATTTTCACCATCTATGTAGTGTCAGAGGCACTTGAAAAGAAAGATGGTCTGCAGGTTACCACCCTCACCCTGGGAGATAGGGAATACAAGTTTAATAGTCAACTTTGCCACAGATTCCTCATATCACATTTATTACTTGCATTACTGTAGACTCTGAGTGAGTGAATGGTTTAAAATATCAGAATCACAGAACTGTAGGGATTGGAAGGGCCCTCAGAGATCATCGAGTCCAAACCCTCTGCTGAAGCAGGCTCCCTAGTCCACGTTGCATGGGTAGGTGTCTAGGTGGATCTTGAATGTCTCCAGAGAAAGAGATTTCACAACCTCTTTGGGCAGCCTGTTCCAGTGCTCTGTCAACCTTACTGTGAAGAAGTTCCCACCTACATTTATGCAGAGCTTCCTCTGCTTCAGTTTGTGGCCATTTCCCCTCATCCTATCACCACACACTGAAGAGAAGAATCCAACCTTGTACCTTGGCCTCCTGCTTCTTAGATATTTGTAGTAATGAATCATATCCCCCTTGAGTCTTTTCTTAAGGCTGAACAGACCCAGGTCTCTCAGCCTTTCCTCATAAGGGAGGTGTTCCATGTTCTTTATCATCTTTGTAGCCCTCCACTGGACTCTTTCCAGGAGATCCTTGTCTTTTTTTTGTACCAAGGAGCCCAGAACTGGACACAGTACTCCAGGTGAGGCCTCAGAAGGGCAGAGGAGAGAGGGAGGATCACTGCACTTGACCTGCTGGCCATGTTCTTCTTAATGCACCCCAGGATCCCATTGACTTTCTTGGCCACCAGATCACTCCACCAGGACACCCAGGTCCTTCTCCTCAGAACTCCTACCCAGCAGGCCATCCCCAAGTCTGTGCTGGTGCATGCAGTTATTCTTCCCTAGGTGCAAGACTCTACACTTGCTCTTGACTCTCCAGTCTGTCCAAGTCTCACTGAATAGCAGCACAGCTTTCCAGCATGTCTACCATTCCTCCAAACTTTGTATCATCAGCAAACTTGCTGAGGGTGGACTCTATCCCCTCATCAAAGTCACTGATGAAGATGTTGAACAGGACTGGACCAAGAACTGATCACTGAGGTACATCGCTATGTACAGGCCTCTGACTTGACTTTGCCCCACTGGTCACAACGCTCTGAGCTCTGCCAGTCAGTCAGTTTTCAACCCACCTCACCATCTACTCATCTATTCCACACATCCTCAGCTTTGCTATAAGGATGCTGTGGGAGACAGTATCAAACGTCTTAGCTGAAATCAAGGTAGACTACATCTACTGCTTTCCCACCATCCATACAACCAGTAATGACATTGTAGAAGGCTACCAGATTGGTTGAGCATGGCCTCCCCCTGGTGAACCCATGCTGATTACTCCTGATAACTCTCTTCTCTTCCAACTGAGTGGAGATGGCATTCAAAACAAACTGTTCCATCACCTTTCCAGTGATAGAGGTGAGGCTGACTGGTCTGCAGGTCCCTGGACCGTCCTTCTTGCCCTTTTTGAGGACCAGAGTAACATTGGCTATCCTCCAGTCTTCAGGCACCTCTCCCATTTTCCAGGGACCTCTCAGAGATGATAGAGAGCGGTTCAGCAATCACCTCTGCCAACTCCCTTTGCACATGTGAATGCATCCGATCAGGGCCCATGGGTATTTGTACAATGATAAATTCATTTTTCTTTTATTTAACAACCACAGAAATAGAGTATTTTTGTTGCCTTTTTTGTTTTGTTTATTGACCATGTTAATCATGTCTGTTTTGCTTGCAAAATCTTTTGCACTATCTCAAGTCCTAACTACATGAAAAGTTTTTTTTTGTTTGCTTGCTTTAATGGAGTCAGTCATCCTCCCTTTCACATCAACTGGCAGTGCAGTTACGTTTATGCTGAAAATAGTTGTCCATGTATTACAGCAGAGATTTTCTGATTTGGAAGCAAAACCCTTCATACAAAATCTTTTGTGCTACACTGTGGGATTTGCTCAAAATTCTGTTCAGTTTTCAGGAGACATTATTTTCTGAATACACAGAGAAGAATTTCAAATAATGTTTCTGGAAAGCATCCTAGTCCTTCTCAAGTGCAGCAGTCTTTATTTACTAAATATAATTGTATACACTCTTGCTGTTATGTTCCCTATTCACTTAATTCACCCATGTTATTCCAAGATGTAATAATGAGCATCCTTAGTGCAGCATGAAAATACTGTCCCAGTAGCCCCCTCCAATGCTGAGGAGCATGTAGTCTGTCTTAATCTTGCTTTCAGATAGTGCAGGTGCTTGTTTTATGCAGGTTGTATAGCAAGTTGTGTTGTAGTACACCTTGAGAGAAGCTATTGTTTCAGAGATGTGCATTTTAAAATCTCCAGAAAGAACTTAATATTATTTTTTCACCTTGCAGGAAAACTGCAAATCAACCTGCAAAAGAAAAAAAATAAATAAAAGATAATGCGAAGCTACTAGGAATGGTGCACTGTGGTATATTCTGACACAACAACAGTTAAATGGATGGACTTCAGAGATAAAAAGAAAACAGGAACTCTGAAATATTGTAATTGTTGACACAATATAATGCAGATGTTGGCAAAATACTGTGTTCCTGGTGGGAAGTGAATCAGTCCACCCACCATCTGACCATTCTTTACCCCATGGAAACCTTTGGAGTGTATTCAGTACAGCAAGCACAGCACTGTTCTAGCTGATTAAGTTGCACCCTGTATTTCAGGCTCTCAAGGCCACGAGACAGAGATGCCAATTTTAACAAAAAGGTTTTTCTGCAGGAAGGAAGCAGGGTATTATTATATATTACATTTCTTGACAAGGCAACTGGAAAAAGGGCCTGCATTCTCCCTGCTAGCTTCTTGGCTGTGTATGAAATAAAGGAATAAGAAGGATTTTCTTTTCTGTCTTCGGAATATTTAGAAACAACAGGGCACTTTCCTTTGAGTAATGAAACTCCTTTGTGCTGTGCTACAAAAATCACTTTTTGATGCCATAAAATGTACTAAGAAAAAGAAAGAAATAACCTTAGATGCCACTCTCAATTTTCCATTTAGCAGCTTTTCCTAGATGGAGATTTGAACAGAGCTGTGTCCATTTCCCACATCTTCATAGGGAAAGTTCCAGCAAGGGGAAGCAGTACATATTCCAACTACTAAAGTTAGAAAGAACTTTGAAATATTTATACTGTTTATGTAGAGTCATAATGATAGTTTTGACACCACACAGAAAAAAAAGAGTCTAACTCCTACGAATGATCATTGACACAGACAGAAATGTAATAGGAAAGATAACTGAAGATGTCCTTCTACCCTTCAGATAATCTTTGTAATCAAATGTACGAGGAATGAGAACAAAAATTAAATTTGACTCCATTTCTTTCTGCTGTGAAGGAAAATCTAAACAGTTCTGATGTTGTTAGAAGCAGCACAGGGACCTATATTCATTTTCTTATTTGGTGAAAATCTTCTGAATTTTGATTTCTATATCTTGAAGTTGTACTTCAGTCATACTGTCAGGTGATTGTTCTCAATAGCAAAAGAGAAAATGATATTGAAAAGTGAAATATTGTTGTTTTAGTAACATATGATTCCCAAGAGCTAAAATCTTCCCAGTAAGGTGAGTTAGAATAAATACTGAACTATCTTATCTATCTATGTATACACATTTTCAACTTTAGGTCATGGTTGTCAACGTTTTGGCTTACCTGGGCTGCACTGAGTGAAGAGTAAATGTCTTGTGCCACATATATGACTTCTACTTATTTCCATGGAAAGCTGTCAACGGTTTACCGGGCTGGTTCGGCCCGGTTCCGTGACGGTTGGTGTGGGGGACCCACGGACCCACGCCCCAGGAAAGGAGAAGGGGGAAAGGGAAAAGGGAGATGGGCCTAGGAACAAAAGAGCGGTAACGATCTGAGGAGGAAAGCTAATTTACTAAATAAGATATCAGAAAGCAAAATAACACAATATAATAGAATATAATTGGAATTAAAGCTAATAAATCAAATAAAATGAGCAAGAGAGAGTGTCCAATAATCCGAAGGCCTTACGCTAACGCTGAAGGTGAGACGGCAGCGAGCACCCACTGCTGAGTCAATCCCCCAGGAAAGAAAGCATGTCCTGTGACCGCAGACAGTTTTTATCTTTCCCTCTGAGTGTAAATACGTAAAAATACCGCGAAGTCCTCTGGGGAATGTAGTTCTTCTTCTCTTCTGAGACAGATATACCTGGTACTATTGATGATCCATGGAGCTGGAGCATTAACTCTTTAAATGCACTACATGATGTTATGATATGGAATACCAGTACCAAAAATAATAAAACCATGACAAAAGTACAAAAAAGAGCACCACAGCACTATTTGCTAGAGCAAACTCATAGATGCAAAACAATATTTTTTAACATAATCACTATCATTACCTATGTATTTTCAACAGCAACAAACAAAAGCCTGTAAAAATCTGCACCAACAGAGTTGTCACCATAAGTGTCACCACTGCTGAAACACACCACCCACTATCTTACAGTGCTCGCATCCACTCTTTGGTGTCCATTAAACATTCAGCAAGCATCAATGAATATCAGTGGGGGCCATTTTTTCTTGAGGGAGGAATTTAGTTCCACCTTTGCTTCATACTCACTTTTATGTTATGTCATTTTGTCAGACTACCCCTCCGTTGCCATCTTTTCAGCCTTCACTGCCATACCACCAACATCCACCTGTAAAATCATGAGACTGTGAAAGAAAATTGGAGGCATTAGTTCCAGACCAGTCCTCATAAAATATATAATGTAGTTAATGTATGTAAGTATCATGTTTTAATTTTTAATATTTTTTATTAAAACAGGCAGAAGGAGAGAAACAAAACTGTAACACCAGTGGGATATTCGTCCTACTTCTTCTGAAACTTGTGCCTCATTCTGATCTGATGGCAGTGGCTGCAATTCTTGATGACTCACATTGTTCATCAGAGATGTTAATAAAATTTTACTCTTCTGGTGCTTCATCCTTCAAAACAATTGTGCACAAATGTACATTCTGCACATTCTGCCAAAAAACAATGACATGAATAAGATGTGATTTAGAAGAAGACTCTTTTCTCTGCTAAGACAGTGTTTATGGTAGTCTAGAGAAGAGACACGATCCGACTTTTGTGTTGAATACCTGATTGCAACTCTATAAATTACATTTGAAATTTTGCAGATCATGTATTTATATTGATGGAAAATGGAGTTGCAAATAGACCAAAACACTGATGATTTTTTCAGCAATCATGCAACCTGCTCTAAATTTCTTTTCTCAGAATGGAAAACACGGCTGGTTTTTTTTTTCACTATTCACAGAACTGTGTTTAGCCATCAAAATGCATAAACTTAGTGGCTGTCACTTGAGTTAGCACTGAAATGCACCCTATCCAAGCATTGGTTTCAGCCTAGATAGGGTTAATAATGCCCCAACATTTGGTCAATGATGAATGACAGCTGTGTGCTCCAGATCAGTCTAGGCTGCCACCATGATGGCACTGGGAATAGGACAGGTTGTACTGTGGATTTTGTTGACCTGCATGTGGCCCGCAGTCCACAAGCTGGACGTGCCTGGTTTAGACAAATGGTATCACAAAATCACCAAAAGATTAAGAAGTATAATCTAATTTTTTTAAATATAATTTTTTAACTCTATGTTTTCTTTTAAAATGGTGTTTGGAATTTCAGTTCATAAAATGAATTTCTTCAACTATGTGTTATGTTTCATGAGTGATCTTGCTGATAGATTAGGAGTCAGATACTGTAATATTCTCTTTTAAAATAACTCACACAATTTTCTTTTTATATAGACTTGTACAGAGTCCACTAAGTTTTGACCAAATAATAAATAAATAAATAAATAAAACCAGAAACAAATAAATAATAATAAACATCACACATGGTGTTCTCTGAACCTCTGAAGCACTCTGGCCTATAACAATCCTTTTTCCTCTGGCAACTGTTGCTCTAGTGATACATTTCAGCACACTGAAAAACAGCTTACTCTTCTCACAGTTTTTTTTTTTTTTTTTTAATAAAAACAAAANTTTTTTTTTTTTAATAATAACCAAGATTGCTACTGTTTCAGTGGTATATTATTGTAATACTTTATCAAAACAATGCCTGCCAGGAATTTGTGTCCCATGAGAAATTTTATTTATTTATTTCAAATGACAAGAAAGAAAATCCAGTTTATAGAATTTCTCAGTGATACTTACATAATAATGGACACCACAGAGTCAGCGTGGTTAGCAGGCTTTATCGCATCACTGTAAAGAGGCAATTTCATTTTAGAGAAAAATTCCAGAGAAAAAGAAGTTAAGTCCTTAAACTCTGAGAAAATATTAGAGATTTCATATTCCTAAGGGTTTTTTTTAAGAATGTAGGAACCACACTGATTTTTCATCTCATTATCAAACAGGTTCTTTAAGAATAATAATAAGGTTTTGACCTAATATTCTTCAAAGTTCAGCTGCTCTCGCCATAGGGAATTCATAAAGCCCATCAGCCTGACCTCAGTACCAGGAAAGTTACTAAAATCACATGGCATGTGCAGGGAAACGGGGGGATCAGGGCTTGATTAAGCTGATATCCTTCTATGATCAAGTGACCTGGCTGGTAGATGAGAGAAAGGTTGCTAATGTAGTCTACCTAGACTTCAGCAAAGCCTTTGACACTACCTCCCATAATATTCTTCTGGAGAAGCTGGCAGCCCGTGGCTTGGACAGGTAACAATCTGCTGGGTAAATCTGGCTGGATGGTTGGACTTAGAGAGTGATGGTGGTGAATGAAATTAAATCCAGCTGGCAAGTGGTAATGAGGCGTGGTCCCCAGGAGTCAGTATTAGGACCTGTCCTGTTCAGTATCTTCAC
>VXAB01000921.1:130023-151658 GCA_013399175.1 Odontophorus gujanensis | reverse complement strand
TTTATTTTATTTTATTTTACAAGAGAATCCTCAGGTTTTCATCCAAAAGTGATGAGATCTGTAACAACTACAGCCTTATCCATTTTCAGTCTGCTACCACAAGGTCTAAAACAATCTCTTTATCTTCTTTCTTTTTTGAAGTGATAATGGCAGCTCACTGGTATGACTCCAGAAGTCTGGATTTTAATACCCACAGGTTCCCTTCCGTCAGTTGCCTAAGTTAGCCTTTATGGAGAGAAAGGACAAAAATGTGGTCTTGTTGTAGGTTTACCTGAATGCTGGAAGATCCTGGGGGGTCCAATATAATCACAGATATCCTGGTTCTCCAGATTCCACATCAAGTCTTCTTCAGTGTCTTTTGAGGACAGAATAGTCTGAACTCATACACAGTACCTGAGCAGTTTTAAAATATGAACCCTTTGTGAATGAAAAACTGAGTCTGCAGCACTGCTGGAGAAGATATGGTCAACCATTTAAGAAAAATAAAAGTCTATAAGCACTTTCCCCCACTACCTAGACTGATGCAGGGCTCTCTGAGAGAGACACAGTGGTAGTGTTCTATTTGCCAGAAGAAGCATAACATCAGTGGCTATTTGCTTTACCTTTGTACAAACAAAATGAAAATGCTTGCTCTGAACCTGACTTCTGGTTGCTTTTAGCATCTACCTTGCACTCACTGTAGACTAAATCTCTGTCTCATGCATTAGTAAGGAGATAATCAGTAATTACATTCTTTATGAGTAGGCACAAAGAAATACCAAGACCCTTGGGCTCAGCTTTCCCCACCTAGTTGCTCACAGCCTGTTCCAGCAAAGGAGCAGGTCACTACAGCACTTGGTGACAACGCTTGGCAGAGAAACACTATGCTGAATTACACCCTCTCAGCTTCCTGCATTGGCACAAAGCTAGCTCCCCTGTATCAGGGCAGTGCAGCAGCTCCTTTAGCCAGGCTTAAAGATTTTTTCCCAAATGCTCCATTTCACCCACTCCTGCAAAGGACCTTTGGTGTGAAGCAGCAGCAGGGTTTACTTCTTGCCCCCAGTATGGAAGTGTTGCTCTTCCATTCTCATGGGAGGTGGCAAGAGAGATGTTTAGACTGGTTGAGTTTGATGAACAATGTCCACTCCATTGGCTACTACCTCACTCTTCTTGTCAACTGAATTTTGTTCCATTCTTCAGAAGTTATCCATCCCATGGAGCCCAGTTTCTTCCCCAGAACCTCTCCATCTGACAGATATCATGGGGTCTATCAGTTCCTATGGCTCTTAGAAGGAAAATTTTGAAGATTTGTCCACTTTCAGTACTGCTTCCATGAAGCCTTTTGGGCCATCTGATGAATGAGAACAGGTCTTAGTAGGTCTGCTGTGCTTCTGTAACTCCAGGGCAGCAACTGGGATAGGAAACTACTCACAAGACTGAAAATCTCTGTTCTCAATTTACAAGTTAGAGAAGGCCAAGGAGAGCATGTGGCTCACCTGGATCCCACAACATAGCAAACCCAGAATGGAAGCTCTGCTCATTTAGTTCCTCGTCTTCGTGGCAAATTACAGGTTTTCCTTGCAAGACCTCCTACCCTCACTGTTAGATATTCCAAACACGTCTATGTTTTGGGCACAGTTTGACCATATCATTTTTAACTCCCAAGACATTTATATGTTATTAACCCATCAGTTTACATTCCTTGTCCCAGAGAATCATAGCAGCCTACCTCCACCCATCACCCTTTGCATCATCCTCCTTGTTTGTGTGCTAAAACAAGAAAAGAGAACAGATGCAGGAAGGCCTCGCCTCACTCACCCCTTTGGCAGCAGGAAAATGTCTTCATACTTCCCTCTTAGTGTTTTCCTAAAGGCAGACAGTCAGATCATGAGGATATTACAGGAGTGTGAAAAAGGTTATGTCTTGATTCCTCTGAACTTTGAACTTGCTTGCCTTCATTTACCATGTTGTTGAAGTCATTTCAGCAACCTTCCCCAAACCTCTCTCCTCAGTTCACTTTTCAGCCATATCAGCTATCTAAAATTCATTCTTACTTTGTGCCTCTGCCTGAGTTTCTGAAGAGATTCTCCTTTCAAAAATGGGATGTATAACTGGATATAAATTATTTTTTCTCCTCAAACATTTTTATTTGATTTCATTAATAAAAATTTGTAGAAGTGTAGACATTCTCGGTATTTCTTTTTTTTTCATGTACTCATATATTAGAAAGAACATCTTTTCAATTTATCTGAGAAGAAAACTCCAGTGATTACGTTTCATTTTGAAGTTTCTTTCAAGCAGCTTGTACCCACTAATATCCACTAAAACAAAGGCTTCATTTAACAAAGTATTTCATTATATTTTCCAGTTCTCAAGAGGATGTGAGACTATAGTGAATGCCTTGGTTAAACAAAAAATTATTTTTAATGGAAGTATCTACAGAAGTCATAATGAACGATGTTTCTTTAAACATCACTGCTCTTGCCAAAAATACATCTCAGCCAGTGTTATACGATGCCCTCAAGCCCACAGGCAAACAATGCAGCTCTGAGACTACAGGACAGATGGTAACACAGGAGCTGTTAGCTGTGAATAAAGGGGAAAATCAAAGGCTCTGAGAACTCAGAACAATAAAGGATACACTGGAGCTTACTATAAAATAAAATATCTCAGATCCAATGGCTTACTGCAGTTACGTATTAACATACCATTTCAGGCTCACTAGATTGCTTGCTGTATTATATTATCAGCAGTTTTCCATGCACACAGTGAGACTTTGGAAGAGAAATCATCTGTAAGATATCTCCAGAGGGTCAGATGATGTCAGTAGTTCCACTGTGCAACTTGTGAAGCATCAACTCTAAGTTGGGCAACTACTTCCAGGCAGAGATAGGAGATCTGGTGCTCAAACTCCTCAGTTTATTACACCCCTAGTGCTGTTGGAAGAGTATTTTGGAGTTTATAGAGTAGCTGTTTTGCTTGCAAACACATCAGTATTCAAAATGTGATCCCACAAA
Organism: Odontophorus gujanensis; assembly: GCA_013399175.1. Taxonomy (NCBI): domain Eukaryota; kingdom Metazoa; phylum Chordata; class Aves; order Galliformes; family Odontophoridae; genus Odontophorus; species Odontophorus gujanensis. The sequence continues at coordinate 148,662 of VXAB01000921.1, read as the reverse complement.
GATTTTGTTTGGTCATGAAAGCCACATGGTGTCATTTAATCTTTCAAGTGGAGTACCATAACCTTTAAAATGAGCGTATTGCAGTTACACAGGTACACAAATATGGCAACATATAGTACTTCTTTTGGTGAATGACAAGGCATGCAGGCATCACGTCATCATTGCACCAGACATGTGCTGAATAAGTTTTGAAGTACATTGCCATTCTGACCTAGCCAGTAGAGTCAAACTTCCTGATCCATCAGTCTTTTATTTTAAGACTCACTATGACAGAAGTCACTGTAACTATGAGGAATTAGCTTGCCTCTAGAAAGGTTTGAAACATAACTTTATCTCCAGTAATTTATCTTTGTCACTCAAGATGACTTTCAGTGTCACAAATATTCTAGAAATACCAAGAGCTTCTTGTCTGATATCCATTAATTTCAATGACGTTTCGAACTAAACCCACAGGGAGAGTCCTAAAAGATAGAGAGTTATCTAAGAGAAAGCAGATAACTGAAGAGAAAATGCAAGGACCCTCTTCTTATAGGTTTCTTTCACTCCCAGTCCTGCTTGGCTTTTAGGCTCAAAATATCCCACAAGATGCTGGTACCCTGAAGTTGGAAACACAGCATGTCCTAGATACTGTTTTCCAAAAGCAATTCAGTGCCATTGGGCCCAAGTCTTGGGAAGTTCTAAGCTTTTACATGTATTGGGAATTCAGATTCTCAGACTTGCCTGTGGAGCAGGCAAGAGCTGGGATTTTATGAGATTTGATTTCAAATGGTGCTCAGTGCAGATTTATCCTATCCAGTGACGCAGAAGAAAAATTTCTTGCTATGTATTCTCAAATAAATTAAATGGTTTTCAACCCTACACATCTTCCCAGAATAAGCAGACTGCAAGTGAAAATGAATTACCAGAATCTAAAGGGTGTGCATCATCCTCTTCTCTCATTACCTCTGGGAATGTGCAGACTACCATCAGGAACAAGGCCATCATCAGTGGCTGGTATAGAGCATGCTACCTGCCTGCATAGATTATATTCTGACCATATCCAAAACAGGTTATTGTGGCACAAAAGTATTGTCTTTAATAAAGTAGCAAAAATAAGCATAATTATGCACTAGAGTAGAATTTGGGGGGAATTTCCAGCCATCACAAAGGAAGCATTTAGTGCCATTTTGTGACTTACAGTTGGTATTTCTTACCCTGTCCAAAACAGGGAACGGTTCTTCTCTGAGTCCTGTCATATATGAGCACCCCATGTGAGTCATACACAAGGTGGATCTCTTGGCCATGGGCACCTTTCATAACAAAATGGCATGTTCATGCATTTGCATGCATTTTTGTGAGCTTCTGTGGTAGTTAACAGAGACCTAGGGCTCAACTCAATTGTGGAAACATGGAGCTGTAGTATCAACTGAGATACTCTCAGATATCTGGAATATAGATAGCTTACAAGTACATCAGGATGCCTCACAGAGGCAACCCAGATGGACCAACAAATTTACAAGTAGGAAGTTGAATCTTACCTACTGTGGGTGACTGGAGATGTAGTCCAACAAAGAGATCAGCTTGGGACCAAGAGGAGTGGAAAGTGGAGGATTACCTGCACCAGCTAAGAACTTCTTCACAAAGGGAGCAGAGACAGGTCACAAATACCAGACATTATATGGGATTAGTCTGCATAACCAGGGACAATTTCCAAAACATGAGTCTGGATCTCATGGCTTGATAGAGGATTGATTCAAAGGAGAGGTTAATGGCATGATGAGATGTTTGCTGAGAACATGTCTTTGTCCTTCCTTGTCCCATCCTGCTCACCCCACCCCTTCCCACCCCGTAGGCAGCACCTAAACCCTAGGATCTGAACACTCATTAGTAGTGTTTTGCTGCTGTCTGTTAGGCACCAGCAGACCCCTGCCAGCAGGGATGGAAACTAAATATAAACTGGCTCATGCTCACAGATTTCATTATCGAGCTCTGAAAAGGAAACACCTGGAGCGAGGGGAGGAGGGGCTGAGCTCTGGTGCTTGCAGGGAATACCCACCCCAGAGGCACTTGCGTTCCCATCACAGCCTCATAACAAATAACAAATAGATAATGTTTTCCATTCCAGTGGCACGTCCCTTTGGAGTCACTGTCCAGCCTCAGGCTGTATTTATTGTAGTAAGAATCTGCCTGTCCACCAGCACCAGGCACCCTTCTGCTGCTCATCTCACTGGGCTCTGCAGAAGCCATCTTTTACAGAGGGACTTGGAGGGGCTGAGCAAAAAAGACACAGCCCACCTTCCAGTCTTGCATCTCCCACTGGATTTCTCTCCCAGGGGACAGTGATGGTGTGTGAAAGATGGTTCCCTACCCCAATGTCCCTGCAGTCCTTCTACTTCGAGGCACAAAGTTTGCACATAACCCAACCCACGGCAGCTGCACGTTCTGATGGTTGGACTAGAAGATCCTAGTCGCCTTTTCCAACCTAAATGATTCGATGATGATCCCCTCTCAGCTCAAACCACCTCTTTCATCCCCAGACTCGTTGCATCAAAGGGCTCTGTGTTGTGCCTCTTGCTCCCGCTGAGCTCAGCTCTACAAATTATCCTTTTATTCCCTCTGTCCACGCTCAACACAGCACTGAAGTCCCTGTCCAACCCTCCACCCACTCCAAGCTTTACACACACACACACACACACACAAAAAAAAAGTTATAAGGATCCTTTTTTTTATTCCCTCATGAAGAGCAGTCCACCTGCTCTTCATTTCATCCCCACTTTGCTTTTCGACTTTCCTCGACGTTTGGCCTACTTTCAGAGGGAAATATTCACAACGGAAGAGATCAACGGCGTAAAGGATAACACACAAGCCAGTATCCATCCAGACAGCTGCTCCTGCTCCACCAGTAACCAATAAAGATTTTGTTTTCCCCTCTCCCTTCACATGCTAATCACCCAGCAGCGGTTAGTGCTGCAGCCTGGCACTAAGGAAAAGAAACAGAGCAAGGGGCCGAGAGGAATTTTTCAGTGCTAAGCAGCATGGGGGAGAAACTGGGGGAGGAAAAACACAACAAAGCGGCAACAACAAGACATGCGAGGACGTGAAGAAGCCTCATTCCTTATGGTTAGTCACGTTCAGCCCTTTCAGCTTTCATCCTCCAAGTGACCAGGCAAGGGGCCTATTGAAGATCTCTACTTTCTTATTAGTATTCCTCTTTCCCAGCCGGAGGAGGTGGTGAAGGGAAGAAAGTGAGATGGAAGTGGCTTTGGGGAGGGTGCTGGGAAATTCCTGGCATTTTTCTGCCTTTGTGTCTGGGGGTTGAGCTGAAAGGGAGCGATGCAGAGCTGCCAGGGAGGGCAAGGGCAGAAAGACTCCTGCACCCTCCAGCAGACTGAAAGCCTATTTACTCCCTTTGCTTGTTCCTTCCCCCTCCCAAAAAAAAAAATAAAAATAAAACCTCTACACTTTGCTGCTTTTTTTCCCCAGCCGCCAGGTCTGCCTGCCATCTTCCTTGATAACGCCAACTTCTTTTGATCCCCATGGGAAAAGCCTGTCCAAGATCTTCTCCCTACAGCCCTGGGGACAGAATCCCTTCAAGTTTTTGTCTGTTTTCACTTTAAAATAGCTGTCTGTCAGAGCTCCCCGGCTCCTTTTTTGACACGATGCTACACTGCTTCATTTCACTGTCAGATCCCAGCTACTGTCACGTTCCCCAAGGCATAGCACCCTTCAGGATCTAAAGGGGGGCCATAAGAAAGAAGGGGACAGACTCTTCAGCAGAGTCTGTTGTGACAGGACAGGGGGAAATGGTTTCAAACTGAAAGAGGGGAGGTTTAGAATGGATATGAGGAAGATGTTTTCTACAGTAAGGGTGGTGAGGCACTGGAACAGATTGCCCAGAGATGGATGTCCTGTCCCTGGAAACATTCAAGGTCACAATGGACAAGGTTCTGAGCACCTGATCTAGCTGTAGGTGTCCCTGTTTATTGCAGGGGAGTTGGACTAGATGACTCTTAAGGGTCCCTTCCAACTCAAACGAGTGGGTAAGAGCAAAGCTTGGTGTAAGACACTGCTGTGCCCTAGAATTAACTAGAGTTGGCTAAAGAGGGAGAGTAGGCAGACAGGAATATTCCTAGGGAAGACCATGAGAATTGCAGTGATAAAAGAACATCCCAGGAGCTCCGGCACGAGGGTGTTATCCAGAGCACCACGCTTTTCTAATTTTTCTAATCCTTTTTAAAATTCCTTATTCACTCTTCTGGTTTCCAAAGCATCCTGAGGCAGCGAGAGCCACACCTGCACTCTGCCCAGCTTTTGTTTGGTGTGAGATGCCGCCCAGCTCCCGAATTACAGGAAGGAGCCAATGCTCCTGCCTCCTCCCACCTAAATCACTCTGGACGGTGTGGCCCAGGGGGGGAACAGCCCCTGCTCTGCTTTCTCTTTTGCAGACAATGGAGTCCCAGTCTATTCCCCAGGCAGCTCTTACGCAGAGGTTGTTTGGGGCCCATTATTGTTCCTGGTGCTTTTACCTTTTTCAGTCCCATTGTATCCTGTCGAGGTGAGGGGATCAGCATTGTGTGCCTCATGCAAGAGGTCAACACCCCAGAGATTTACTCAGTGCCCTGGTTGTTGTTAGGCTTTTTTAAAACTGTATTTTAAATAATAATAGTAATAATAAACCTCTAAACTTCTATTTGTTTTCTTTGACTCTGGTTGAGTGCAGTGATGACATTTCATTCTGCTTCTTCCACAGATACAAAGGTGTGACCCCAGGAGTGGCTAATTGGGGGCCCACATATTGCTAAGCTGCTTTTTTGCTGCGTGCAGTTACACTCACACTTTTCAATCTCTAATGTGAACTGTCCTATTTCCACTCACTTTCTCCAAGCTAGAACATCCTTCTGCAGTTTTTCATGCTGAGCTGCATAAATTTCTATTGGCTTCATTATTCATCCTGTTGCCAGAAAAGATCAAACTGAGCAAGCCCAAAAGAGGCTGGAACCTAACACATCACATCCCTACTGGGAAAATCACCCATCCATTCCAGTTCTTTGTTCCCTAGCTTTGAACTTCTGCATAATCCACGGCAGTAAATGAATAATAATGGTGGGTTAATCTTCTCTGGAGTTGGATCAGTCCAGTCAGATTGGATCTGACCCACTTGCCATCTCTGTTTTTTGTTGTTGTTGTTTTTTGTTTTTAGTAGACCCCAGTACAAGAGACAAGAATGACCACAAGGACAAGGCTTCACTCTTGATGTTCAAAGTATATCTTATTATTAACCATGAAACAGCCATCCCACAAGATACTTCCTAATAATCCAGACGATCACATAAGAAAATGAATGGCCTAGCAGCATAAGACTCAACCATTGAGTTATTCCCCTAAACTCTCTCCAAAATGACACTTCCTAGGGGATTCATTTTGTCTCTTCCTTATCCAGCACTCATGCAGATCACAGCTCTCAGCCCTTCTCCCCTCCTCCATCCACCTGATGCCTGGAGGGAAAATGCGTGGGGCTTTGCATCATGGAGAGATAGAAACTACATCCAGATCTGTCACATGGAAAGAATTACAATGAACCAACACATCCGCACGCCATCCGAGAGCTAAAAATAAGGAGTGTCCACCTAAAATCATTGAGCCCCACCTTGGTGCACCCGTGGAGTGCCTGGCAGGGTGTGTGTTTGTTGCAGCACAATGCAAAATGTTGAGTGCTAAATATAGGGATGGTTGCTTTTAAGCACGGGAAGATGGAGTGAACAATGTGTTGTGTCAATAGCACAGCTTTTGGCTAGTGAAAAAAGGTCAACGACAGACAAGAAACTGAAGCAGGAAGAAGTTCATTTGTCCACAAATACATGCTGGCTTGTACTTATACCTCCTGTCAAGAGTAATCTCGAGGAGCAAGAGAGCTCCTCACCACCTCCTTCACCTCTTCCTGCTTCTCTTATTCTTTTTGGCTGGGTTGGAAGGATTAGCTGGCCCCTCTGTTTGACTGTGCTCAGAAGATGCACAAGCACTGTGAACTGAGATCCACAGAGAACATCTCTTGTTGACAAAGTCAACAGTGCTCACTGAAAAGGGAAAAATCTGCAGAAACAAATGGGAGTTTCAGGCTTCCATTTGTTTTCTCATTATTCCTAGTGATTATTCACCATGTCATCCAAGCAGGAATGGCTGGTTCTACTTTACCTGGTACTATAGGGAAGCAAATGACACTTTCCATCAAAATATATGTGAGAGAGAAGCTTGTGCTAATCATCACTGAGAATTGGTTCTCTGGTTCTGACTTATTCAAGGTTAAGTATTCAACAATGGCAATTAAGTTGGGAACACGCTCACCTAAGCTTGAGGGTGAGTCCAAGTCTCCCATATTTTTTGTTGCTATCAGGAGAAACAGGTCAATACTGTTTCTTTGGCTCTTTTTCATCCTTGTCTTCCAGGACAGCAAGTAGGCTGTCACCTTGAAGGACTAAATGCTGTTCTCTAATACCATCACATGCAAACACATCAGAGAGACAAAGTAAGCAGACTTCAAAGCAAACAAACTGTTTTCCACCTTAAAAGAGAAAATACTTTTCTTTTTCTCTATTTGGATTGTAATGTTATCAAGCTCTTCATCCATCACCTTGAAAAGCATCATTAAAGATGTTTTATCAAGGACTGGCATATACCTTGTGACTTCATTTATTTTGAATAAGGTAAGGCTTTTCCTGTAGGGAAGATTCTCCCAGAACAGCAGTTGTTTTTGCATTTCTTGTTTCAGAGAGTTTTTGGCCCCATTATGTTGTAGACAGTTTGCATTGATCCATATGGAGTCCAGTGCATTAACAAAGGGGATTCCTGGAGTCCAAATAGGAATTTAGTTCATTGTCTAAATCTTTGAGCCCAAAGGGTTGGAAGCTTTTGCAACCTTATCTGATTCCTCCCAATGCTGCAGTGCCCTTCTTGTCCTTGCGAACGGAAGTATCAGTGTGGCTGCCACACTGGGGATGGGCAGCCCTGCCTTCACCAGAGCTATTCAGTGGTCTTCTCAATGCTCAAAGCCTGCTCCTGGGGCTTAGGAATATAAAAACAGAGCAAACTTACAATTTTTTTTGTTGATGCAGGATCCTAAATATCTCCAAATATATAAGGAATTCAGTATGCAACCACATTCTGGGGCGTTACAGTGGTACACAGCACTTAATAATTGGGGGTTGACTAAAGTCTTCACTTTGACTGAGATCCATAGATTTCTCTTGGCAAGTGTGGGACCTACTTCAGATGATGTGTTAATCAGGCAAGGCATAGCCAGCATCCCTTCTTTCTTCCCAGCTGCCAAATCCATGTGCCCAATCACTCATCAGAGCCATGGGATCTCTCCAGCATGGTCACTGGTGGTGGAGAGCTTAGTTTAGGATATTTGCAAGCCTATTAGCCTGTGGGGAAGCACTTGCAGGTTTTTTTCTGAGAGGATTTTCCTTTTGTCATCAGGTGAATAGATCACACTTGACCAGCTGCAGAGTGGACAATTTTTTGCGTGTCCTTTTGCATCTTTTGCAGGTGTTCTTGTAAGTCGACCACTTTTCACTCACATACAGGATGCAGTGACATTGTGTGAACTTCCTCTGGTCCCAGAAATTTCAGCCAAGTGTTCCCCATAAAGTGGGCATTCTCACCATTTTTATTATAGAACTAGCAACGTTGTTGGACCAAGTCTAGCCCAGCCCCCTGCTCTTCCTGGAATTTCCTTTTAACTGTTAATATCAACAGCATGCAACATAGACCTCAGTTGAGCTTTTCCCTTGACTTTCAGTTTTCACACCAGCAACATGTTCTTCGTGATGTCTATTCCCTTCAATGCATGGAGAGATTGAAGCTGCCTCCTTGGTAAATTTCTATTTTTAACCAATGCAGGAAAAGAAGCTCTGCTTTGATGTGCCCTACCTTGTGCTTGGCACAGATCCGAATCCTGCAAAACCCTCTGCAGTGCCTTCAGATCTGTTGTGTGCATGCAGGATTGCATGGGTTGCTCCATAAAAATAACTCCCTCATGTAAAACCAGCCATAAAGCAGCAACTTCATTCATCTTCAGGAGTAGGGGAAGGCTCTCTGGTCCTTCCAAGAAATATAGCACCCACTTGAGAAGATAGCCCAGAGAATCCCCCATGGATTCCCACTATTGCTCTAAAAGGGCACATGTCTCTTCCAGATGATGGGAGACATCTGCAAGTCTAAATGAATATCCAAAAATTGGCGATTTGAACTGCACTCCACCCCAAAGTTCTGCTTCAGAAGCAGTTGCCTTTCAGCAGAGGGCAAAGGGCTTTGTTGGATGTGATGTGCATCTTCCCAGGTTGCTAGATCCAAGTTGTAACCCTCATATAACTGCAAAGACTCTGTTGCAGTTGGACAATACATGTGCTATCCAGGAGAAGAGAGATCATATCATTGGGAATTTGTAATCTTATTTGTTCATTTTCTTCTTTTTCTCTCCACCCTGACCATTAACTCTCCCCCCATTACTGTCTTAGTTAAACTGCAGTCTCTTATACTGCATAGTTGGGAATGGGTGTGTGCACACTTAGTGAGTGCAAATAATGGGGTTGCATCTGCAGAATGCCCTCCTTCATGCTTCTCAGCCATAGGTGCAAAACTGACATTTTTAGGACAAAGCAGCTCCCCTGAAAGCACAGCCTGGATCTGCAAACTGAATTCCTCCTCTTACAGAAGCAGGGAGCTTAGAGGTGTATGCTGTAAAAGGCAGGGTAGTGTCTGATGCAAAAATGACAAGGTGAAGTGCTGTGAATGCTGTTAATTCTCCCTTTCAGAGCCTGAGAACAGTCACAAAATGCCAGCTCCCCAGGTACCTAATTAGCATCCTTAGCTCAGCCAAGAGGACTTGCCTTTATCCTGTGCTGGGACAGAGGTGAGCTCCAACACTTGTTTGCATGGCATTTAGCAAAACAGGGCTTTGAATTCATTTGAGCTTTCCAAGAGCAAAGCAAAACACAAGAACGAATAATAATGCTCCTTACCTCTAGTATGTCCTGTTTCATTGCCAATATCTCTGCCTAAAAGAAGCCTTTGGTCCTTTCTTTTTGCTTCTATGAGGATGTAGGCAGACTCCCTTCGTGCTGGTTTGGTCTCAAATTGGGTGAAGTTGTCACACAAGGTGGTCTCCTGGCAACCATTTCCCAGCATCTGAGAGCTAGATTTGGAAGTGGCTCAAGCTGAACCAACAGTGACTCCACCAATGTGGGGTTAAGTCACTGGAAGACTTTGAGGAGGGCTTTGAATGTATGATAGATCTCAAGGAAACAGGTCTTTCTGGTGCCAGTGGGCTGGAATCCCAGAGGGGATTGGTGGGACGGAGCAAGTCCAGCCTTGTGTTAACCTAAAAGTCAGGGTGTTTTGTTTTGTTTTGTTTTCTCAAATTTCCCACCCTGCTGTAAGCATAGAATATGTTGAATTTGATACTCTATTGAAGGTAAAGGTAGGAGTGAGTTTTGGGGTTCTGCCCTGAACTTCTCTTCCTCTTTCAGCACAAGCTTAGTGCAATTGCAGTTAAAAACTCGTCTGACTTGTCCTAGTCCTGAACACCAGGAGGGTCCAGGGGGAAAGTTAAATCCCATACAGACAATCAACACCCATCAGCAGCTGGGAAACACATCATAAACCTTTCCTGTAGTCAACGTTTGATGGTTATCACTCCAGGCACCATGTAAAGAGATGATGACAGGGCCTTACCCCTTCAAGACTTTTCCCTTCCCATCTCCCACATGGCTCTGAGGTATATCTTGTTTTGTAAACACCAGACAAAAGTGTCAATCTGGGACTGTGCTGATGTTGCTAGTACATTCTGCCCTGGAGAAGAGCATGAACAATGGTGATGGACATACTGGACTGAGAATTTCCCTGTTATTCTCACCTCATTTCCATTTTTACCCACCACACACCTTGCAGATGCCCTTGGCAAGGTATATAGATGCTCAGTTCTGTGCATTTCACAGAGACTGGTCTCAGCAGAAGGACTCCTGCCTACACTAAAATCAAGGTACAAACAGTCCCTATTTTCTGTTTGCACAAGCAAGTTAAACATAGAGAACTCCCAGCTGCATGTTGTGGTGGATTCTGTTGCAAATGACACCCATGAAACAGAGCTTCAGCTCTTCTAGCTTAAAGTGTTTTGGACACACGTGATGCAGGCATAAATTTTCCTATGTCATCTGCACTGGTACAACAGGTAAATGGGGCTGGTATCTCCGTCATTAACAATCTTCTGATAATTTTGTATTAATATAAAACAGACTTAATTTCTTCTCCTGCCTCTGACAGACTCTGTCCCAGCCATTAGACACCAGATACTGCTAAGACCCATGCCAAGGGGTAACCCAGGCTACCTTACCAGAGATGTTTGGTGGTGTTGCATTAAAGATGCTAAACAAAACCAAAATGTGCTACAATTTGTACTTACCTTTCTTAGGTTTAAGCAAGTTCTTTGTGCAACCAATGCTTTTCTGTAATTCCCATTACGGCTGATGAGAATGACTCATTTCCACTAAATGGGTGAATGCTCCTTAAATTAATCTTCACTAAAACATAGAAGTAAGGAAACAAAAGGGAGGCGGTGTTTCAATGAGCTTCCAGATTGGTTTTATTCTTGTTTTTAAATACAGAAGACAGTTTAGATGTAAAATATAAAACAAAATAAAAGCAAAAGTGGGAGACCAAATGAGTTTATCTGCAAAAACTTTCAGTTCTTAGAAATAACATTTATTATATCTACACTAGGTTCTCTCTGTAGATGCTAAGACTGTTCGTGGACATAGTCCATATAGTTCACAGTCGATTACTGTCTTGTTGAGATATGGGATGCGGTTTACACTGGGAAATTGAGGCACTGGATGAGAAAACTACTGGTTAAAAACTGCATTATCACCAGTATTGGAAATTAGAGGAGTGAGATCCCCCTCATCTGGGTTGTGTAGGTGATTCATCTGACCTAGTTGGAGTTCCAAACAAAGAGCTGAATTCCACCTATAAAAAGCATTTTTCTCCTGTCAGTCTACCAGAAGCAAATGCCAATTCTTCCCTTATAAATAGGATACTTTCCCCTTCTAACAGACACTGTACCCAATAAAACCTGACCCCATGCTCTCAAACCTGTAGGGTATCCCATAGTCATATTCCCATGAATCCCTCTTGACAATGTTGAGCAGCAGGATTTTCCACAGGGTGCAGGGACGCCATTTGTCTGAATGGGATCAGAGCACGACTGGTGCTGGGTCTTGATTGTCTTTCTGAGAGGAGGGCTGGTGTTTTGTCTTGGTTGAAAAGAGGTTAGATCAGGAATAAGAGGAATGGCTCACATCCTGAACTGAGAGCATCACCCCATTGTTTGATATTGGAGTAAGGAAGCATGAGATTTTTGATGGCCTTGAAGGAGGTAGAGGGGTCAACAACAATCGTGAGACATTAAATTTCCATTTAACCCCCCAACTTTATTTTTCAATCACACTCAAATTAGTACAAGAGGAAGTAGAACATGCCCTGAATAACTCACAATCCGAGATGAGACCAGAAGACTGCACATGGGGCTTTCCCAAGGCTACCTGACCCAACCTGGCCACTCTACCACTCAACCATCCAACTAGCCCACTCACTCTGACTCCTAACTCACTGCAATACTCAGTAACCTCTACAAAGCCCTAACCAAGACCTAAGCAAAATGTTATCAGTGGATGTTTCATGGAGAAGGCTCATAAAGAAAACTCACGTAGAACAACCTCTTTCCCATCCCTTTCCTCATTCCAGGCTCCAAATGATTTGCCTCATCTCTAATAATTCAATGAGCTTTGTTTTGACAGTGCAATGCAGTTAATGGAGAGTGAAATTGAAGAAGAATGTGTGGAAGTTGCAGCTTTTATCTATAAAGCAAATAGTGAATTCCTCGAGGCGGCTGCAGCCCTGAACAATGATCTGGCCTGCGGGGCCTTCACACGTTGCCCTAGTAACTCCCAGGCTGTTGGGGCAAATCTTTATCAAAGAGGGAACAGAATGTGGCAAAACCTATGGGAAGAGATATGCAGAGCCAAGTGGGAAGCCTAGAAGGTATTTGGGTTGGAGGTATACGCTGCATACAAAGCCATGGCCTGAAGGACCGTCCTGAGAAAATCTCACCAACAGGTTTGGGCTCCTAAGAAGTTCCCCCACACCAATTGGAAGGAAGTAATGCTGGTCCATCAGTCAGTAAGAGAGAGAAATCCAGCACAAATCTATTTTGGAGGTCTGCACTATCCCACAGACCCCTGTAGAATGTGTGGGAAGGCTGAATGGGGGGCTTTGGGGCAAGAGAAATACAATTCTCCTCTCCGGGCTTGAGAAAAGAGGTGCCTATTTAGCTAGAGACATGCAAAGTGACAGGTTTTCACCAGCGGCTATTTCTAGCAGTGGAAAATGCGTCTAGCTGATTTCCTGTCCCTCCTAGTGGGCTGTTTATTTTTCTGTGGCTTTTCAGCATCCCTCTGCCTTTTGTTATAATTAAAACTATTATGAAAGGTTTGTATGAAAATTGATGCAAGGCAGATGCATGTGAAACGCCCAGATATACGTGTGAATGCTTCTTAGCCCTGATGGGAAGAGTTTTGCTTCTCCACATTGCCCCTCCATGAACCTACCATGCAATTGCCATTAACATTATATGTTGCAGCTCCACATCTCTAGGCTAACTGAGAGAATGGCATGGAGCTGCATTAAGGGAGGTCAGGTTGGGGATTAGGAAAAAGTTCTGCACCAGAGGATGAAGGGCATGGAACAGACTCCCCAAGACAGTGGGCACAGCCCTAAGCTGCTGAGTTCAAAGAGCATTTGGAGACCACTTTCAGACATAGGGTTTTATTTTTTGGTGGTCACGTATGTCGAATTGAACCTCGAGTTCAATTACAGTGAGTAGGGTTTAGAGGGTGATTCAACAGACCTGGTGTCTTCAGGCTGATAAGAATGGCTCTTCTGGCTCTTTGGAGAAGGGATAGGATTCGTTTGACTAAATGGAGCCTGTGGGGTGCAATGTTATACCCTGTAGTGTAACATCAACTGGTCTATAGCTGCGTTACAGACACACAAACATGGGCTCCTTGCTCTGAATCCAAATTTGCCTATATGAACCCATGTATGGCTGACGCTGCTCCCAAGCTTCTAGAGTGTGCATCTGGACGGTCAGAACTCCCTGAAAATGTTATTACTCAATTCTTTCTCATTAAGAAATAGAATCAAAAGATTTAGAAATTATCGTCGTCTGAATGGCCAAATCCAATGGAAGAGCAGAAGTGTTATTGATCCTTCAATATAGGATCAGAGCTGTGATCAGGAAATTATTTCAGATCAGAGAGCACGAGCCAAATTGTGCAAGTCTGTGTCTAAAATGTTAATTACAGGAGTATTTTTACTGCTTCTTACACACAGGCTGGGAAGCCATGGATGGCACTGTGAGTGTTTCCAGGACTGTTCTTAACCTTCTCTAGGCAATTCTTGCTGCCAAGGTGTATGGGAGCTGCTGAGTCACAGTCTGAACCACTGAATGAGTGCCTGAAGGAAAGATCTGGTCAGTCCTGGAAGCACAGGTGAATGCAATTCACCCGTGTGACCAGAATGCCAGGCTGCACCCCTCTCAGACCTCATTTAAGGGCTGACTGTCACCAAGAAAGGAACTCTTGTAGGAAATCCCTCCTTTTTGGAGTTTCTTCCCAGGAAACCTAGATCTTTACAGACAGGTGAGCATTTATTTTCCTCCTTTTTGTAACACCTCATTGTTTGTGCTGATCTCTGCTTTTACACAAGGTAAGGTGTGTTTTGCTCCTCGTGCTAAATCAGGTCCAGGCTAAGGAAGCAACCCCCCCTTCCCCCCCTTTAATGCTTCTGAAAGTGTGTGCGCGCCACAAACTTTTTCCTTTTCTTTTTTTTTCCTCATGAGCATCCTCTTTCCCTTAATTTGGATATAAGTACAAACTTCAGCCTATGAATGGTCCCATTTCCTGGAGGGTATCTGTTAGGAAAACATCAAACCCTCTCTAGCTGGAGGTAGGGCAGTCAGTATTTTTTCTTCCTTTTCTAAAAAAGCTACTCTGGTGATCTGGTCCCCAGGAGCCCCAGTGATGTTATTCATATCTTGTGGATTTTTTTTCCTCACATCAGAAGTATCAGCCCAGTGTGCTGCTGTTCATCTTCTCATCTTAATTCCAAATCTGAATTCCGAACATTATTACTTTGTGCCTTGTTGCACAAGGAAGGTAGGTGATGACATTCAATAAAATTGGATTAGTGGCAACTTAAATGTTCCTAAGCTGGATCTCAGCCCAAGGATTTTCATACTGCATAGGCTTTCTTTGGTTATTTTCTGTGAAAAGAAGTAAATATTGCAGGGATGCCTGGAGATGCCAGTCAAATGTTATGACAAATCTGAACACAGCTGAGAAGGAATTACATGGTCGAAAGAATAGTGAGCTCTCTCTGGGCATTTATCCCAGTGCTGTGAAGCACAAGAGTATTTCCTGTGTTGCATTTTCTGCTCCTTTGTCCAGTTTATTCATAAATGATAGGTCAATGGGGCTTCCCCAGATTCTGGAGGATCATGAATGCACCTCATGAATTTACCAGTGATGGCTCAGTGTCCAGATGGAAATCAGTCGTGAGTGGTGTCAGCACTGAGGCAGATGCTCGTTAGTATCTTCATCAGTGGCTTTAACAGTGGGACTGAGCAGACAAGGTTGTTAGGAACAAGTTATGTAATTAGATATTCATTATCACATCAAGATTAGAAACCTGAGTTAGGTCCATGGGAATTTTTAGTAATAAAAATTAGGAAAAAAATCTCTCTTTTCAGTTGCTGTTTCTCAGGCCAATATACAGATCATTTTCCTAAAGGTTCCTTTGTAGTTCAGAGGCATGCCCTTTTGTGTTCAGAACTGAAACTAAAAGTTCTGATGCAACTTTCTGACTCTAGGATGTTGGTATTCTGGATAACCACTGGAACAGGTTGGCTTGCAATAAAGCTCACTCCAAGCAATGCTGTATGTGTTTGAGTGTAGAAGACTGATTTTTGTGTTTCTTTGAAGCACCAATGACTTTCTGACAGCCTGTGAAGTTTTCAGTTCCACTGGTTTGGTCTTTTTCTGATGTTTTCTCCCAGCTGATCCCTAGACACCTTTTAATATACATCTAACTTTGAAAGCAGTCGTGCTAAATATCCCTTTCTTCCTTTAGCAGCTCATGATTCATAGCCTTGATCTGATATCCTCCTGATAATTATCCCTTGCAGCAGAGACAAGAGGAAGACCTGAGATGCTGCAGGTCCTCCCGTTACCCTTTTTGCAAAGGAGGTTGAACCCAGAGTCCCTATATGAAGGGAGTTCCCAAGAGGCAAGGTTAATACTGTTATTGTAGCATAAGTTGCAGGGCACCTTTTTTTTCTGATGATTTAAGAGGAATTCTACAGTCCAGATCAGCAATCTAGACTTTAAATGCTCAGGGAGTAAAGTTCCCCTCTTCCTGCACAAAGCCTAAGGACTTGAAAAGACCAGATCTGCTGATGGGACCAACCAGATGGACTCATAGAATGGCGTGGGTTGGAAGGAGCTTCAGAGATCATCAAGTTGAACCCCTGCCATGGGTGGGTTGCCAACCACTAGGTCAATCACTCGAGCAGGTTGCTCAGAGCCACACCCAGCCTGGCCCTGAACACCTCCAGGGATAGGTCATCCACAACCCCTCTGGGCAACCTGTTCCATTTATTTTCCTTTAACTCTCAAAATGACCATAAGTACAATGGCTGTTGAAGGCAACCTGATATTTAAGCAGATCTTAATGTGCCAGCTCTTTCTGCAGCCAGAAGCTTTCAGAACATTCTGCATTCCTACAGCTCCTGAAGTCCTTTTAAGTTGCTGCCAAGGGAGCTTTGCTCCTGGATGTTCTTGCCACTGTACTCATCCAAAATGGAGATCCACCAGACTCTGTGTAATTCCCAGTCTCTCAGTTACCCCAGAACATGTCCCACAGCGTGCATTTTCAGTGTATTATTGTTGCTCATGCAGTAAACAAGAGAGAATCACAGAATCATAGAGCTGAGTTGGATCGGACCTTTAAATATCATCTAGTCCAACTCCTCTGCAATGAACAGGAACAGGTTGCTCTGAGCCTGATCCAGCCTGACCTTGAATGTCTTCAAGAACAGCGTATTCACTGCATCTCTGAGCTTCAGCATCACTTTCCTCATCTCCATCCTAGGGACAACTTTATCCTGATGCAACTCAGTATTTTCCCTAGACTGCCTCGTCTTGGCAGTTCATGTGGAAATATGCTGATTAAAGAGTGTGTAGGGGGAATATGATCTGCTATTAAAAAAGAGAAATATTTTGAAGGGAGAGAAAGATCCACCTCTCCCATATCGGTGAGATTGATAATGTGCATCAACATTTTCTTTTGTTTATTGCAACTCTAGTTTCACAGCTTTTAGGTATTGTGCAGTGCAGTCCTAGCGAGAGGAGGAGAAGGGTAGGGGAAGTCTCACCCATGGACTGATCCAGAAGACAAAATCAGAATTAGGAGCCTCTTCCAGGTACTAAGCAGTGCTGAATGAGCTAACCCAAGCCTCCCCGGAGCATTCTCAAGGTGACCTTGCAACAAGAAGCAAGTCCATTTTTAACTGAAGACATCAAGAGAACCGAATTTGGACAGCCCATTTTGGCATGAGAGCTATTTTCATCATCTCTGGGTCCAGGCTAGGAGGGTTCATGGTTCAGCTGGATCCACCAGCTCAAGGAGAAGGATTTGATGCAAAGTTCTGAGCTTATTTTTAGCTCCCTTCCTGAACACAGGTTTAAAAAAAAAAAAAAAGGATGTCATCACTTTTCCCTCTTACCACAAAAAAATGCCAAGATTTGATAAAAGTTTAGTCCTTGTTACACTGTAGTGGTGGAATGGTGGATTCTTCCCTTCACCATCTTCTGCTCCAGGGTCTTCACATGTCACTAGAGAGGAAGAGGAGGGGACAGGGGAATTTTGCACCATAGGAATATGGACAGTGGAGTCACTGAAGCTGAAAAGAACAAATCCCAAATACAAATCCCAAATCCAACTCCCCCTGGGTAAGAATCCCAAATCAGTCTCTGGTGTTGGTGAGAATCCCAACTCAAACTACCTAGGTGAAAATCTCCAAACTCCCATTCTGTAACTCCCTCCTCCAACAGTAAATCTCAAAACCCTAATTCCTATGAAAATCCCAAGTAAATCCCCATCCATGTGAAAACCCTAAACCTTCATGATGAAACCCCAAATCTCCATCATGTGACTGGGAATCTCAAATTGCTCCCTGAAATCCTCATCTAGATGAGAACCTCAAATCAACACTTTCACCTCTTGCAGGTGAAAATCCCAAATCCAATCACATCCTGATAAAAATGGCAAATGATCCTATGCAGGTAGGAATTCCATACCTGTAAGGAGTATACCCAACAAGGAAACCCCATATCCCTCTCCACGTGGATGAATAACCCTAAATCCCCCCCACAACCCTCTGCATTGTCATGTAGATGGTGACCCCAAATCCGTCCTAGAGCCCTATTCCACAGGAAACTCTAAATCCTCCTATCCTGATGAATACTCCAAATCCCTCCACGTGAAAGTAAGAATCTCAATACCCACAACCTTCCATTCTGATGAAAACACAAACTCCAACCCCAGACTTAATGAACCCTCCAACCAGCCATCTATAGTGGGTAGGAAGCCCTGAATTCCACCCCCTCCCCAACCCCTATCCCAATAAAAATCCCAAATTCCCTCAAATCCAGATGGAAAGCCCAATCCCCTCCAAACTCTATCCCAAAGAACCACCAATCATCTCTTATAGCAGGTGGGGAATGCAGACATTCTCCAAGAACCCTATCTCAATAAAAAACAAAAACAAACAAACAAACAAAAAAAATTGCCCAAAGCTCTTACCCTGATGAATTTCCCCGATACCATCTCCTAAGAATCCCATACCCTGCAAACCCCTGTCCTAATGAAAACCTAAACACTACCCTCAAATTGTACAAACCCCCAGATCACCCCCTGTAGTAGGTGGAATCCCAAATCCCCTACCCCCTAAACTTCCATCCTGATGAGTACCCCCAAATCACGTGAAGATAGAAAGCCCAATTCCCTCCAAACTCTATCCTAAGAAACCCCCACATCACCCCTTATGGCAGGCAAGAACCCCAAATCCCATTCCAAAGAGACATCTCAGTAAAAACTCCAGATCTGCCCATGCACCCATTAGACGAAATCCCCAAAATCTATTCTCATGTAGAAAGTCCAATTCCCCCTAACTCTCTTCCAAAGAACCCCCAAATCACCTTTCATGGCAGCTTGGAAATCCAGACATCCTCCCAGACCTCCACCCAATGAAAGCCCAGAATGCCCCTAATCTCAACGAATACCCCAAATGCAAGTAGAAACCCCAGATTACTCCAGATTTTATCCCTATTAACCCCCAAATCACCTATTATCTCAAACAGAAACACAACATTCCCCCAGACTCCGCCCCCCCACAACTACAAAAACCCAAATCCTTCCAATCCCTCCTTGCGATGAACACCCCAAATCCCCTCCGCGCCTCCCAACTCCCCCCACAACCCAGCTTCG